>CM018034.1:15082616-15149199 GCA_008638375.1 Nyssa sinensis
CTATTGCCATGATCCAAAGAGAGACCATACTCAGATACCCGAGTGCTGAGATTTTGGTTAAAGACAATATATAAGATATGGTATTTCAATTGTTATATAATTTTACAAACAGTTTGGCTCATACAAGTTCGAGCTTACAGAAGTGTGCAATATTACCCTTGGATTAAAGTATTTTATTAGCAGTTTAGTTATATAGAAAGTTTGTTTGGGGTGTCTTGAGATGGGCCCACTTGCCAAGAATACGTGCAAGAGTGGTTGAGCGTCCAAGCCTCCAAGATTTGAAGGTTTGTGTTGATTTGTTGCATTCTTGTTGGAATAATATAGCACCTTATATTATTGTATTTGTAATTGTCATACATGTGTGTGTGTGTGTGTGTGTGAGAGAGAGAGAGAGAGAGAGAGAGAGAGAGAGAGAGAGAGAGAGAGAGAGAGATATGGGGTTGATGATGGCATGAAGACGGGGACTTGAGTGTATGAATTTACTTTGGTATTGCGAAATAAAGCATAAAGATGTGATGTGCCTCACTTGGGGTAGACTTTAGTGGCTCAATGAAAGATGATGTTTGAGTTTGATAACTACTCAAAGAATTGAGCACTCGAAGAACGAATTTAGTGTGAATGATAAACACATCTACAATATGCAAAATAGCCATGTTTCGTCACTCAATACACTCCCATCAAAGAATAATGAAACTGTGAAATCATGTTATGGCATAGGGGTAAGGAAACTTTGTGGAGATGGAGTATAACAAAGCATGGCAACCTTATTACATTAATTTTTTAGTCACTCACAATATATATGATATGGTAGAAATTTTTAATTTATATTTCTAATGTAATATGTACTTATATGGTATTTTTGAAAATCATACCGGATACATATCATTTTCATTTTCCTTTTGGAATATAGATTTGTTAGTAAAATTTATAATCATTATAGAGGAGAGGAGATAACATATTAAATATCAATGTCATTTTCGTACCTGATGAACTTTCTGATGACCATTGGAACACCACGAATGAAACTCTTTACCAAAAGAATGATTACAATATGAGCAAGTCCAGAAGTGTCACGACTTTCTCATGATCATTAGAACACCATGAATGGAACTCTCTCGCTAAAAGAATTACTACAATACGAGCAAGTCCAGAAGTGTCGATGGTAGCATCAAAAAAATCTTAGATAGAACTAGGGAGGAGGCATCGAAGGGAGCATAGAAGAGTCTCAGATAGAATTAGGGAGTCAGGAGAGTGCGCGATAACAAAAAAATATTTCTACACATATCCTGTAACTAAAATGCGAAATATATATGTACCACCTATCCCGTAACCAAAATGCGAGATATATATGTACATTGGTTGAAATTCGGGAGTCACGAGAGTGCGCGATAACAAAAAAATATTTTTACACCTATCCCGTAACTAAAATGTGAGATATATATGTACATTGGTTGAAATTCGAAACTAAGCAGATAATGATAAGAATTTTAATCTTATCACAACTCTCATTTAAATAAGAATTTTAATCTTATCACAACTTTCATTCAAATTCGAAACTAAGCAGATAATAATAAAAATTTTAATCTTATCACAACTCTCATTTAAATCTTGTGAATGCCTAAATGAATATGGGTTCGGGTCAAACCTGTTCCAATATCCAACAATAATAAAACTCGCATCTCAAATAATGTGTCATTAAATCATTGGCAGTGTTTTAGACAAATATTTGATTTTTTGACAATAATTTGTCACATTATTTGGGATACAGATTTTGGTACAAAAACTTGAGATATTAAATTTTTTTTTCTTTAAATTAATTACATAGCAGTCATATTTTTATTTTGAAATTAAATTGTAGTCAATTACCTTTTTTAAAATTGATTAGACAAATTTTATGCACTAAAATTAAAAAGAGGTCAGCAAATCTTTTTTTTTTTAAACGACAACTACTTTATGAAAAAGATTAAATTATTCTCGGTGTTATCTTCTTACTCGGTGGCGGGCCGCATGGAACTTAGGCAGCAATGACTCTCAAAATTAATATTTTAATTTTGTACACTTATTTTCTATAAAAAAAAAAATTATAAAATTAAAAATTGTCCTTCTAAATTTTTTTTATATTTTCACAAAAAAAACTTCTTAAATTCAGTTTTTTTTATACACTTTTACCTAAGTGCGTGATCTAAATCCGCAACTGTTCTTCCTTATTTCATTAATTTTGGGATCTTCCATTTTGTAAAGAAACACCAGTGGTGAGACATGTGAAGAGAGGGAAAAGGACGGTGGGCCGGTGGCCAATGAAGGGGTGAGACGTGGGTGTGACGGCCAGAGTACTAAATAGTGTACTATGCTGCAGAAAAATGAAGAGGAATATATAGAAGATAAGGGATGGGACAGAAAATTGACATGCTTTTAGTTTTGCCAAAGGTAAATTGGTCATAACTAGTACACATCTTTTTCTATTTTGTTTTAGTCTTCGCGGAGAATTGGACTCTTTTCTTTATTTTATAAATAAGCGGATAGTGCCAGTAAATTACTAAAACGCCAATATTATAGATCATGCAAATTTTTTACCATGTTTAATACGTATGTAATGAAATAACAAATATAATAAAATAAAAATTATTTATATTGGCCAAATGAATGTTTAAAATAATTTTACTAAAATATTCATTTTATGAAACACGTATTTTTAATTATAAATAAATTAAAATAAATATTTTTGAAATACCTATTTTACCTATTAATCATGACGGCTGCTCTTATGGACAAGGACACCCATTCTCTTCTTTTTTTGACTTGTTTGCTTTGGATTCCACTTGAAAACTAAATCCATGCTTGTGACTTGTGAGTGATCAGTTTACCTGTTTGTCCATTTGCTCGTCTGATCCATTCATGCATAAAGAAAGACTTTTCTTCTTACTAAATTAGATGGCTTTCTTTCGTAAAGATGAGAAGAATTTTCTTCTTTATAAGGAAAATATTTTCTTTTTATGTTTGTCCATTTCCTCGTCTGATCCATTCATGCATAAAGAAAGACTTTTCTTCTTATTAAATTAGAAGACTTTCTTTCGTAAAGATGAGAAGACTTTTCTTCTCTATAAGAAAAAGATTTTCTTTTCCTAAATTTGGTGAATAGATTACATTTTATCTTATATGATTTTATTCTTCTTCTTATAAATATCTTTTCTTATTATAAAGCTTGTATATGTGAGAGAAATAAAATAAAAAGACACTATAGAGGTTTAGTCCATGGATGTAAGCAACCAAGCTGAACCACGTAAAACTTGTATTTATTTTTTCTTTTCTTCCCTCTTTATTTTATTTTACAAGGTATCAGAGCATCTCAATTCTGAGACATCCTTTCCGCATTTTTTTCAATTATCTTTGATTGATTTTCTTTGTTTCTTCTCTCACATACAATGACTGAATCAACAACAGTCATATCTACAATCAATGGATCACATAGTTCTAATATCAATTCTCCTTATTATTTTCATCCATCTGATAGTCCAAGTGTTGTTCTAGTTTTTCAACTCCTTAATGGCGATAATTAACCCACTTGGTGTCGCGCAATGAGAATGGCTTTCTCGGCCAAAAATAATTCGATTTTGTAAACGGGACTCTTATAAAACCAGACGGCTCTATTTCTGAGATTGCTGAATGGTTACGCTGCAATGACATGGTGTTATCATGGTTATTAAATTTCATATCTCCAAATATTGCCAATACTGTCATCTACACTAATACGGCAAAGGAAGTCTAGGATGATCTCTGTCATGACTTGAAACCCATCCTATGGGGATCTCGTGTCGCGGGGCCGACCCATTGGCCGTCCCTACTCTTTTCATTTTTTGTATCTATGACAACAATACAAAATGTAAACTTAACAGCAAATTAGCGGAAGTCTTAATTCAAAATATTGTTTAACATCTGGAAAATGTCAACCAATATAAAACATAAACATAATGCCACTCTTAGGTGGTGAGTACATGAGAGAAACTATATCACTTTTATCATATTCCTCAATTGTCCCCCTATGCTCTTGGACTCCTATTGTGGTCCTGCTGTCACACCAGCAACCCACCCTCTACGGATTAGCAGTCTGCAACCATCCGACTCGGCCCTTTCGTCGAACTGGACCTATTCATCCTGTTACACTATTGTCAGTGTTACTAACATGTAACCATATCATCATCATATATAAACACAGCAGAAGACAATAAAGTAAAAGGGTTACATGTTCATATCAATCTATTGATATAAAAGTATAACTTGTAAAATTTCTAAGTCATCACCTTATCCCCAAGACGTGAATACACGGGAATACTACAAGACTGTACTACTATTACCTTTACTTGTAAAAAATGTCCAATCTAGTCACAGCCTTCTATGGTTTGCTGTCTGTGTCAGTCCTTGAAATCATCATATAAATTAGAATGAGCTAAACTAAGCTCAATAAGTAAGTCCCCTACTCTGCCATGTGTACAAGATCTGAAATGAAATTGAATAACAAGAATATGATAGCCAGTCAATATCATAGCAAGAATCATAGCTCATCAATGAATACCGAATGATTAGGAATAATAACAGCAATCATAGTTCGTCAACGTATATCAATGATCACGGATACAAATAATAATCAAAGTAACAATCATGACTCATCAACGAATATCAAATGATCATAGTACGTACTCAAATAACGCTGAATAATTGTCTGATCATTCATACAAGAACATGATCATACTAGGAATCTCAATAAAAAAATAGTGATGTCAAAACTGGTGGATACTATAAACTACGGGGCCTGGCTACCCCTTGTGTGCATAAGCACTGAGCTCAATCATGTAAAACTGGTCCCCATACTCGAGATAGGACCCTATACTTGGGTCATACTACGCATCCAGATGGAGTTTGTGATTGAGCACACATTCGACACCGATAAAATATCAAGATCATGTTACTCTCCACAGAGAAGAATGTGGAGCATAACTGGTTCAAGGCAATATAATATAACTATAACTTTTTACAGCTATGTTACCAAGCTATCGAGAACAACAACATCTGGCCCCTCTTGGCCCCACGTACAAGTGTACAGAATGGTCTTTTGCACAAATGTACAAAATCTCATGATCAGGATATAACATCATCAATAGACATAGAAATCAAAAGCAAGATATAACTTCATAGTTAAGCTATTCCACTGAGAAGCAATATCACATAGTGGAATCATAAAGAACTCGGTATGATAATAAAGAGTACAAATGCGTATAGAAGAACTATGACATGGCTGGGAATGTACTACATGTAGAGATCGATTATTAGTTACAAACTGTTATGCTTATCTCTATTTACAGGTACTTTGATAATCTCCAAATACTTCATGCACATCCTTGCATATCCTGGTTAATTATCATTAATCATAGACAGATAAGAATTCATCCATTCATGACTTATTCATCATATTAGGAGTCTATCATATCCCCTTAGTTAGGTTTATTGGCCTATTACCCATCTATTGGGTTTTTACTTATGCTATTAAATTCCTTAAGTAGGCTTCGTAGCTTCCCTAATTATAATTTAAGTCATTTGGACTTCATTCGTTATCAATTCAACACTTATTTAACCTTAGGGGCAAAATGATAATTTTGTCATTCTTGCCCCGGACCCTATCGTGATCCTTAGAATATTTCATATATCTCGTATATAAATTTCTAAGTCTTTTTTTATCTCATTTGATATCTGCTTTTGATCATTGGGACACATCAATCATTTCTCATTTTATACTTTAACTATTCTAGAGTCTTATTTAGCCATTTAATTCACATCATTAGGCTTATGACAGTTATTTATATTAGATTGGCCTTTATTTTGTATTTCCCATCCTTAGGGGTATTTTTGTCATTTTATATTTTATGATATTCTGATCCGAATCATTATTTAGTCATATATACTAGTTCACAAGTATTTGGGCTTCCATTGGTATCGATTTCACTCATTTTGGACTTTATTTAGGCTTCGTACTGTATTAAGGGATTTTGGTAATTTTTCCTCTTATGGTGAGACCACCTTGGAGTCCTCGGATATCTAATCTGACATTTTCATTGTGTCCAGAACGTTCAAAAATATGAAGATAGCATTTTTCGGATCTTAGTTTGGACTTCATTTGCTTTATTTATGGCCCAAAGGTAATATCGTCATTTTACTCTTTTTATAAAATAAAGTAATTAATTATTTTATTATTAAATTATTTTCCAGGAGTATATTTGCATTAATTTCTCAAAGGCTGGGCCAGAACAGAATATTCAGAAGGTTTGGGGTCAAACTACAAATTCGAATAGTTTCGGTTTCATATATTACATGTATATGTATATATATTTTGGACCATGATTAGACCACATGGGAATTCGTGGCTCAGTGGATTGGAAGGGGATGTTAGGTGCTTGGGTCACCCCAGGTTGGGGGTTCAAGTCAATGGAGCCGCAGTTCCCTCTTTCCTATTTCTTTTCCTTCCTAAGCCTAGTCCAAAATGGCATAGTATTGGCTCACTGTTTCTGCGCCTGGTCAGGTCATGACCCGACCCAAGCTCCGGCCTGACCAACTTAAATACCCCACTTTTCTGGTCATCTTCTCCGGCCAAAATTCCGGTGCTAGTCGCCGGAGCTGCATGCAGTTTCTCTATTTTCCTCACATTTTCGACGTCCATTTTTCCAGGTTTTTACACCGATTTACTCCTAAGACACTAAGCAATCTTTCGGAACTATTTTAACTCTGAAAACTACAGTTTTTCTGACACCCCTTTTCAATTTTTCGACGAGAGACCGGTTCTGGTTTTTCGGCTGTAACATAGTCAATTTTTGACCCATTTACTTTATTTCAAGTGTTTTAAAGTCCTTTCATGATATCCTATCAATTCCTATCTCCTAATTATGTTTGGTTCATCTTTGAACTTTTCCTAATTTCAGTTGTTCGGTACAGGGGTAGTTTTCCTAGGTTTTTCTTTCAATTTTCTCCTTGAACATTAGCTCCTAATCATTTTAAAACCAAAGAGAAGGAAGTTAAATAGTTACCTTGGCCTCTTGTCTAGGTTCGAAAACTCCTATCTCTCCTTCCATCCATGGTGACTGCAACAGTCTCTATCTCTCTCTTCCTTTTCAGTCTCTTTTTCTAGCTTCTGCCTTCTTCCTTCCTATTTCTTCTTCTACGCTTTAGCTTCCCTTACTTTCTTATTTTTTTTACTGTTTTTCTTCTTTGTTACTTACAGGTTGGCTGCAACTATATCTCTCCATATATATATATATATATATATATATATGATTGTGTCAACTATTGTGGCTGCTACATGTACTTTGATATATATATATATATATATATATTGGCTGCTTTTCTTTTCTATTCTAATCTCTATCTCTCTTTTCTTCTGTGTCTTTCCTCTTTTTCTACACTATTCCACCAGCTTCTACTTACTTCTTTCAATATCTAATCTCTTTTTTTCTTTTTCTTGATTTCTCTCTTTCCTCTTTTCTTTTTATTTTAAATATAATTTGTTTCAATTTTAAATTTAAATTTCTCTCTTTTTCTCTTTTTTTTGTTATAAATAATATTCCCTTTATTAATTTTTTCCCATTTTGGCTTCGGGGTTGCCTCGTTTTGGTCATTTCTCTTGTCGCGTGTCTTATTGAACAATTGACTATCACTCGTCCATTTTTACATTTTATTCATGGCCTATGGTTATCGCGTCGATATGTTGGATAATTTAATCTTAAATTTAAGTTTAAACTTTATTCACATCATAATTTGGCTTACCGTTCGAGGTTACATGTCCTGGCCCGGTCCAACCCGAATCGGGTGTCGCCTAACTCGGGTCAGGGTATTACACCTGCAACATCCTTACCTGAAAATATAGCAAGTAGGTGTGAGCTAAACGAAGTTCAGTAAGTAAAAACCCATCTCCGACACAGGTTAGGGTTAACATAAAAAAATATGAACTCATAGGATGAACATGATAGCCAATCATAAAAACAGTTGCAGTTAACGATAAAATGTCACAATGGCCAATGAACAGTAAGTCCCAATAAGCAAGTATGAGTAACGATATAGCATGAACATGGGAAAGCTCAATAATAATAATCAACATAAAAATAATACTGCCACAATAAATCGGTCACAATCAAGTCTAATAAACGAGGGAACTATCAACATAGAATTATTCATAGGGAAATGACAACATCCTATGAATCCAATAAACGTAAACATAGCAGTCATTCATAAGTGATGCATTTACTCTGTTTAGGGTTTGGCAGACCCTTGGTCTTTTAGGGCTTGTCATACCCCCTTTAACCTCAATGCATATAAAATGCCCTCATAACTCAATGCGTAAAAATGACATCATTTCCATATGTCCTTTCTTGTCAATCGACCCGTAGGTCCAGTTAATCAAAAAGCATTAGATGGATATTGTGACTGAGCACAAATTTGGCATTCATAATAAATCATGATTATTTGTGATTCTATAAGAAGTGCATAAAAAATGAAATATCATACAATAGATACATAACAGTAGGCCTTTCAAGGCACAACACAACATAACAATCAAGATGAAGCAGTCAATAAACATCCACAAGATAGGACAATATCAATTGTGGAACAATAACAGTTGGTACGTACATGAGTACAAAATTGGCAGTAATAGAAGGAACATGACTTGAAAGACCACAAAGAGATAGGGGTTTACTTACCTTTATTTCGTACGATCTACTTTAGTACTCCGTAATTTTCTCATTTCCCTTTGACTTGCCTATACATCAATAAACATGTCTCAGTTCTAATGTCATTTATCAAATTGTACACCTCATTACTCCAAGTATCTCTTTTACTAATTTAGACTCTACCATTTAGTCCGGGATGTCGAAGAAAGTCGGTTTAGGCTTTCACGGTTTCCAATTTGGATTTCTATACCGAAAAGGGAAAAATGGTCATTTTACATGTCTCTATTTTTTAGGACGTAGTTTCACAACTCGGACTTTACCGTTGAGTCCAGAAGGTTTGAAATAATAAAAATTTACTATTTACTTAGTTCAATCGGAGTTCGTTTGACTCACATTTGACTCGGGAGATTTTGGTCATTTTGACATTTCTACGGGTATTTTATTTTTTAGGACCCTGTCTCATGAAACGGACCTCACTATTGGGTCCAAAAGGTCCAAAATAGTAAATTTACACTATTTATTTACTAAATTTGGACACTAAAATTTAAAATAATAATTAATTAAATTACTAAATTAATTACTTAACTATAATATATATATATATATATATATATATATATATATATATATATATTAGTTCCACATTTGAACACAAGTGCCCTTCTGGCACAGTGGTGGCCTTAGTGGGTATAAGGCTTTTAACCCTTCCACACCCAGGTTCAATTCTCCTTAGCTCATTCCTACCCCTTTTTTTAAAAAAAATAAAACCAAAAGCCCCTCAGCCTTTCAATAGTGACGGGTCGTCACTGGGCCTGGGCAGGTTCCAACCTGGTCCCGTGAATCTATAGCTGACCCATTGTCTAACATGACTTTTCGGCGGTCTCCGGTCACCCTCTCTGACGCTAGTGACCAAAAAACCGAACAAGATTTTTTTTCCCATTTTTTCTTGATTTTAAAGCTAGATTTCATTTCTAAACACCCTAAGGTATAATTTAAAACCTTCAAATGGCAATTTAGACCTCTAAAACACATCTAAATTTTTCTAAAAATTCACTTTCCGATAAACTCCCATAACTTCATCATTTCTTCACCGTTTCACTCACGGTTTCTTCCTATGTGCTCCATTTTTCTCATAGAATTTAACTATATAATTTTTTTCTAAGCTTTAAGCAAGTTTATAAAAAACCCAGAAAACAAATTCATTGTAAAAATTTTCCAACTTACCTTATAAGGCTACTTCCCTTCCTCTTTTTTTCTCTTTCTTCTTCTTCCTTTCTCCTTCTGTTTCTTTTTTTTTTTTTTGTTTTTTTTTTTCATGCATGCAACACGTGCTTGGCTTATCAACAGCTCTCCCCTTCGGTTACCCTCTCTCTTCTCTCTCTCTCTCTCTCTCTCTCTCTCTCTCTCCTCTCTTTCTTCCTTTTTTTTCCTTCTCCTGACTTTGTAACTCCCTCCATTATGGTACCAATTTGTGTCGGTTACCATATAAATATCACATTATAAATATATATGTTATAATATCATATGTATAGTGCACACACACACACACACACACATATATATATATATCCATATTTCATTATTTTTATCTTTATTTTTATTTTTATTTCTATTTCATTTTTATTTTATTTTATTTTATTTTTATTTCGATATTCGTTCATGGCTTGCTCGAGCATCGCCCAGGCATCGTCCGCACATTCAAACTATTGGGATTCCAAAATCGTCCATTTTATTCATGTCATGACATAAAGCCGTAACGGCTCGGGTTTACACGGTTCGCTCGATTACAATTTGAGTCGGGATATTACAATCTCAAAGGCTGATTCTCTCAAGGAAGTGCAACTAGAATTTTTCAGATCAAACGATCTATATGCAATACCATTTAAGAACAAGCCTCTATCACATCATATATTTCACTAAACTGAAATCTCTTTGGGACGAACTTGCTTCTTATAGTACTGTTCCTGATTGCACTTGTGGTGCTTCTAAAGTGCTTTTTGAACATCAACAACGGGAACACATTTATCAATTTTTGATGCAGTTAAATGAGTCATATGCTGCTCTTCGTAGTCATATTCTTGCTATTGAACCTCTTCCTTCAATTGGTAAGGTTTATTCTATTGTACTTCAAGAAGAAAAACAAAGAAAAATTCATTTTGTCATACCAATCCAACCAGATGCTACTACTCTTGTTGTTGCCAAAGGAAATTTCACCAACCACTGGAATCATAATACAATGATGAATAATAAGGAAAATTCAAAAGGTAGTTCTAAAAATAAAGGTCGAAATCGACCACATTGCACATATTGTGATAAACTTGAGCATATAAGAGCAAAATGCTTCAAGCTTCATGGTTTTCCACCCAAACAAGCTAATGTTGCCTCAGCCACATCTAATGCTAATCCAGCTCCCAAAGATGTTAAACATGAATTAACAATCAAGAGATATCAACAGTTAATCTCTCCTTTTAACATTCATTCCGACTCTCAAGCCTCTGTTAACCTCATTGGTAAGTCTCTTACCAATCTCTAGTCACATGAACTCTCATGGGTTATTGATACTAGTGCTACAGATCATATTGTTTTTTCTGCTCATTTGTTATCGAATACCATTTCTAGTACAAATGGTAAATCCTTTCGCTTACCAAATGCTACTTAAGTCCCTATTTCTCATATTGGCAATATTAATCTTTCTGATACATTACATCTTGATCATGCCCTTTGTTCATCAGCATTTACTTTTAATCTTTTATATATTAGTAAACTCACCCAATCACTAAATTGTGCTGTCATTTTTCCCTAATTTTTGTGTTTTCAAGGACCTTATCACAAAGATGGTGATTGGACTAGGTAAAGAGCATGGTGAACTCTACTATTATCGCTCCATTTCTTCTCCTATTTTTTTGGCTGCACAACAATTTCCTACATTAAATCTTTGGCATTGGCGTTTAGGTCATCCATCCCCTGCTAGGCTTTCTATTTTGTCAAAAACTGTTACTGGCATATCTAGTTGTTCTAATGGTTTTGTACTATATGTCCATTAGCCAAGCACATTCGGTTACTTTTTTCTAATGAAAATAATAGATATGATGATCATTTTGCTTTAATCTATGTTGATATATGGGGTGATTTCTTTGTTCAATCCATTTCTGGTGCTCGTTATTTTCTAACCATTGTTGATGATTTCTCACGTTGCACATGGGTATATTTGATGAAGAATAAATTTGAAACTCAATCTATTCTTCAAAATTTTTTTGTCATGGTCTAAAATCAATTCCAATGTTTTATTAAACAAATTCGAAGTGATAATGGTGGTGAATTTACTTCCATGCGCCATTTCTTTAATACCTATGGGATTATCCATCAAAGAACTTGTGTTGGCATTCCCTAACAAAATGGAGTGGCTAAAAGCAAACATCGCCATCTTTGGAAGTATCTAGAGCTCTTCTCTTTCAAGCTCACTTACCATTAAAATTTTGAGGAGAATGCATTCTCACTACAGCTTATCTCATCAACTGTCTACCCATACGATTATTGTCTAAAAAGTCACCTCATGAGACCCTACTTCATACCAAACCATCATATCACCATTTTCATGTTTTTGGGTGTTTATGTTATGCACAAAACATGTCACCTCATAAACACAAATTTTCTCCTCGTGCCATTAAAGGGATCTTTGTCGGTTATCCTTTTGATCAACGTGGATATCGGGTCTATGATCTTGAAAAACATATCATATTCACTAGTCGTGATGTTACATTCCATGAGCATATTTTTCCCTTTCAACAACACTCTTCACCCACAAATTCATTTTCTGTTGTTCTTCCATTACCCGTAACTGATCACGCCCTCATTGATCCAAGACCTCTTGGTATGGAACCTTCTTCAATCCTTTCACATTCTCCACAACCTCTACTTCGTCGCTCTTCTCGTACACATCGTCCTCCTAACCACCTTTAAGATTATCATTGTTCTTTCGTCACTCAACGTCCACTTATGTCATGCCAATCCTAGTCACTCTCTCCATCAAATGGTGTTACTTATCCTCTTCAAGATTGCATTTCTTATTCTAATTTATCTTCTTCTCATTATGTTTTTACTACTGTTATTTCTGCTAAGGTCGAGCCTACATCATTTTTTCAAGCATTTCAACATCCCAAGTGACGCGCAGTTATGACAGCCGAAATTGATGCACTTAACAAGAACCATATATGGAAGCTCACTCAACTACCTCCTGGTTAAACTCCCATTGATTGTAAATGGGTGTAAGAAGTCAAGCATCAATCTGATGGTTTCATTGAAAGGTATAAAGCTCATCTTGTTGCTAAGGGATACACTCAAACTGAAGGTCTTGATTACCATGAAACCTTCTCTCGTGTTGCCAAGTTAGTGACCATCCGTTGTGTGCTAGCTGTAGCATCTATTAAACAATGGCCTCTCCATCAACTTGATGTCCATAATGCTTTCTTACATGGAGATCTCCATAAAGAAGTTTACATGCACCTTCCTCCTAGATTTCGTCGTAAGGAGGAGCACTTGGTATGTCGATTACACAAGTCTTTATATAGACTCAAACAAAAATCTCGTAACTGGTTTGATAAATTTTTTTCGACTCTTTGTCATGCTGGTTTTAAACAGTCTGCTTGTGATTATTCCCTATTCACTTCTACAGTGGGTTCCTCTATAAGTATTGTATTAGTTTATATGGATGATATCATTATTACTGGCAACAAAAATCTTTCCATTCAAACATTCAAGAATTTTCTTCACACTCGCTTCCATGTCAAAGATCTTGGCCTCTTAAAATATTTTTTGGGTATTGAAGTTACTCGTTTCAAACAAGGAATCTTTCTCTCTCAAAGAAATTATGCCTTGGAAATCTTACATGATGCATGTCTATTGGGTGCCAAACCTATTACTTTTCCTATGGTCCAAAATATCAAAGTTGCCCTAGATGATGGAGATCCATTGGATTGTTCTAGTCAATACAGGTGATTGGCTGGGCGCTTTATTTATCTCACCATCACCCGACCTAATATTGTTTACTTGGTACAACTTCTCAACCAATTTATGCATATACCATGGAAACCACATCTTAATGCTGGCCATCGTGTACTTCGATATCTTAAGGCTGCACCAGGAAAATGGATTCTTTTATCCTTTCATAACTCTTTTCAGATTCAAGCCAATTGTGACTCCGATTGGGCAAATTGTCCAACTACTCAACGCTCTACCATGAGATATTGTATCCTTTTTTGAGCTAGTCCTATTTCATGGAAAAGTAAGAAATAATCCACTGTCTCTCGTTCCTCGGCTGAAGCTGAATATCGGGCAATGGCTTCTACCACTTTTGAATTAATTTGGCTACAATCTTTACTTAAGGATTTGGGAGTTAATTATTTGTGGCCTATGCAACTTCATTGTGACAACAAATTTGCTATCGACATCGCTGCCAATCCCGTATTTCATAAGCAAACAAAACATATTGAATTGGATTGTCACCTTATTTGTGAAAAAATTCAAGCTAGGTTGATTCAAACATCTTATGTTGCTTCTTCTCATCAACTCGCATATATCTTCACTAAGCCACTCGGAAGGAAGCAATTTATCTATCTTGGTAACAAGTTGGGTGTTCATGATATTCACGCTCTAACTTGAAGGGGAGTATTAGCGTTATTCAAAGAAAAAAAGACTTTACTGAAGGAAAGAAAGACTTTCCTCCTTATTCAATTGGAAGACTTGCCTCATTGAGAAAAGAAAAACTTTCCTTCATGAGGAAGAAAAGACTTTCATTATTCAAATAGATGAAAAGACTTTCTTTGTTCAAAATGAAATACTTTCCTTCTTTATGAGAAAAATATTTTTCTTTCCTAAATTTGGTGGATTGATTACATCTTACTTTATATGACTATTATTTTTCTTGTATATATTTTTTTTCATTGTAAAGCTTGTATATATGTGAGAGAAATAAAATAAAAAGACAATGTAAAAGTTTAGTCCATAGATATAAACAACCAAAATCGAACTACGTAAAACTGGTATTTATTTCTTATTTTCTTCTTTTTTTATTTTATTTTACATTTACTGTACATGACCAATCATTATTATGACACATTTAAGAAAGCAATAAAATTATAGCATTTTATATAAGATCGATTTTCTTACGAATTGCTTGGTAATGATATTTTTAAATTTTAATTTTTTTTTAATGATAGAGATTAAATTAGTTATATCAATATTTACTATTACTTTATTGATTTCAGTCAAACTTTTTCATAATTGAATTTTGAGTTAGTAACTTTTATATTTGTTTTCTCCTGTTCTTGTGGCAGCATTTTCATTTCATTTTTTAAAAGAAATACAATAATGAGCTTAATTTCTGCTTTTCATTCCCTAATTAAAAGATTCATCTTTTAAAGAATTTTTATGATATTTTTAAGAGTAAATTACATTGGTTTTTTTAAAATTTTTAAAATTATATTAATTTTTTTTATTTTATCTGACAATATATAAATACTTTCTCTACTCAATTTTTTTTTCAAAATATCTAAACTACTCATCTCATGTATTTTTTTTTCAATTTTAACCAACTTTTTTTTTTCATTTTCCAAATAAATATTGATAAAAACTTTAAGTTTATTTTTAGGTAAAATAAAATTAAGTTGTTTATCTTAAGTTTATTTTTAAATAAAATAAGAATAAAATCTTTAAAAGAAGTTAGAAAAATTGGTTAAAATTTAAGAAATTGAAAAAAAAAAATACATGAGATTGATAGTTTAGTCATTTTGACAAAAAAAATTAACTAAAAAAAATATCTAGATATATTGTCAAATAAAACAAGAGAAATTAATATAATTATCAAAATTTTTAAAAAGGTCAGTGTAATTATAATAAAGTTCATAAAAAATTAGTATAATTTACCGTATTTTTAACTTTAAAACATAAATTAACTCGTATTTTCTTTTCAATTGTAGTTTCCAAGAAATTCATGAAATGCAGACATCTAGAAAGAGATTCAATCAAATGTTATCAGGCGACATGAAATTTTTACCGTGATCTACATCACGAAAATTAATTATATTTTCGTTTTGACCTTATCTCATCAAACAGATAGGACAGATTGAAAGGAGCTGCTCATGATCATTAATGGGTAAAGTCCCTTGATGATGAGACTTTAATTCTAAACCGTTCAATTCAATTATTAAAGATCAATTGATAATTTTTCTAATAGATAATTAAAGTCATTGATATTAATGAACTTACAAATTATACAAATAATTCAATCAAATAAAAAGACTCTCAAAAAAACTTAATATACACCCAAAAATTTAAAAACGTTTATAAAAGTCACATTGAGGTGTCAAATTAAAATTAAAATTAAAATAAGAGTAAAGTCTGAAAAATTTAGACCTACGGGTAAAATGTAAATAAAATAGGTATATTTTAAAAAATTAAAAGTAAAAAAAAAAAACAGATAAAAATATTGATGCCCCTAATCCCAAGCCATTTTCGTCCTTGCATTCATGTACTGAGAAAAGATTGGGTGCATCCACACAAATTTTCATGACACGTGTGACAAATTGTTTTTTAAATAAAAATAAATTATACTGATATTTTTTAATATTTTTGACAATTATAGATAACACTTTTTTAATTTCTAAAATTACATTGTACTCTTTACTTTTTAATGTTAGTAATCCACCTCTCGCCGTTAATAACAGTTACTTACACAATGTCATCAAATAATTTTTTTATAAATACCAATTTTACCCTCACAGTCAATACAAATCAATTTTTGTCCATCTATTGATTTAACTCAATTAATAAATCGTCACATTACTATTTTTCAGAGTTAACTCACCCATTCACTCACCGCCACAAATGAGTTTTCATCTATTGTTCCACTGTAAGTGATAACCATGATGAGCAAACCTTATTTTATATGTACAGTGTATTGTGTTATATATTAGTTTGTATATATATGGTATCATATATAAAGAAAATATATGTTTACATGTATATATATACACACACGCATGATAGTTGTTTGGCGGAAGAGGAGGTGTTTTGACTATGAACACAATTCCGAAATTAGTGCACTCTGGTGTCTTGAAAAGGTATAAAATCACTGGATCCAAATATCACTCATGTTGGATATTGGGTCGGGTTAGACCCGAGCCTATAGCCATTGGGATATTCACAAATTTTGAATGAGAGTTATGATAAGATTAAAACTCTTGTCATTATTTAGTTAGTTTTGGATTTGGACCAAAACAACTATTTATCCTACGATATAGTTGTGGGATAAGTGTGAAAAGAGATTTTGGTTATCGAGAAACTCTCCTGGCTCCCAAGTTCTCTCTGAGGTTCTCTCTGAGATTCTTCTGAGATTACCATCTACGCCTCTGGACTTGGATTGTGGAAAGACATAGAAGACTCGTATTTTAGCCATTCTATTGACGAGAGAGTTCCATCCGTGGGGATCCAGTGGTCATCAGAAAACCGTAACACAAGCTAAAGATCTTCCGCTTCCGCGAACCCGATTGAAAGAGGTAACCGGGTTCACACCCGTTTTTACATATATTTCCTTCATTGGTATCAGAGCCTTTTTACTTGTGTTCGCTAATTTGATGATATTATGCATGAATATATGATTAGTATTATTTAGATCATGCATAACTTTAATCAAAAAGTTTATCCATTTGACTGTTTTGAAACATTAATTATTTGAATATCTTTTGAACGATCCGTCACGGTGGATATGTTCTAAATATCCCCAGAACGTAGTCCTTAAAATCTCATGACGATCCACCGTTGGATCAATGAGAGATCTGAGTTTAAAGTTCTGATTTTTTAAGAAAACACATGAATTTTTTGGGTTTTAATAGACTGTTATTTGAACAGTAATTATTTGAATACCTTTTGAACGATCCGCCACGGTGGATATGTTCTAAATATTCCCAATAGGTACCCTTTACAATTTCATGACGATCCACCGTTGGGTTAGTGAAAAATCTAAGTTTAAAGTTCTGAGTTTTTAAGAAAACACAACTTTAATATGATTTTTTGAGTTTTAA
Source organism: Nyssa sinensis (assembly GCA_008638375.1). NCBI lineage: Eukaryota > Viridiplantae > Streptophyta > Magnoliopsida > Cornales > Nyssaceae > Nyssa > Nyssa sinensis. The sequence continues at coordinate 15,100,402 of CM018034.1, forward strand.
TACGATCTATAAAATCTTAATTATTATGCATGAAATTTATATCGAATTGTTCCTTGTCACAAAGCTTTCCAATGATATATAGAACATAATTTTTTGTCAAAAAAATGAATGAGATATAAGGTGTCAAAGTATAACAGCAAGTTATGGCCAAAATTTATTCTTGAAGAAGATGAATTGCAGAGAAATGCGACCCCCACTCTAGGCGGGGTGTGTGGGAGCACATGCATCATCTTTCGGGGCCTATTTTTTTACACCTCCGTAGAGTGAGCTTCACTCACTGAATTTGTGACCCCGTGATATATTTTTTGTAATTTTTTAGCTTCTGAAAATTAGTTTAAATTAATTTTTATTACAAAAAGGTGTCAAAAAATCTATTTAAATATTAAAAAAAAATTCCAAGAGTTATATTTGAGATTAAAATTACAATCAGTATTTAGTAAACTGTTAGGGGTCAAAATTATTTTTTGGAGAATTTTTTCCTATTTTTGATATTTTTGGGGGCTTTAAAGAAAAAAAAAATTAATTTTTTATCCTAAAAAATTGGTAAAAAAAATTCTAGAAAATTTATTTTAAATGTGAAAAATTCTTGGAAAGGCTCTAAAAATTAGGAACAATTGTATTATGTGTGGATCATATTTTTTGAGTCATATTGGATTATTTATGCATTAATTATCATGTGGGTAATTACTTGTTACATTTTTATTTATTTGATATTAATCCCCATTAATTGTGAGACCCAAATACCCACTTCCATTGTGGTGAGGTGTGGTAAAATCATCCAACAATACCCATTATATTATTATGTATGTTGTGTTTGGATGTACTTAATAGAATTGATATTCTAGTATACGTGTTCTGTGATGTTTGGAATTTATAAAGATAATTTTGAGATATATGAGTTTTTGGTGCGGCATCCCTATTTATTTAATTATTACTAGTAGATTGATGTAGTAGGTTGATTCAAGCTATGTAATCATTTTTTTTGAGAAGTGATGTATTAATTTTTAGGAAGCCTTGTAAGGGGATGTGTTTTCGCAGCAGACTCATATATCCTAGAAATTATCTTTGGTATGTTGTACTAGAATGCCAATTAGACTCAATTGGAGTCCATTTTATATTGGCAATTATTATTATTGTGTGAATGAATTAAACTAGTTTTAATTCAAATTCATTTTGCTCGAAATCAACTAAAAATATACTTCTATTTTACATAAATGAGATATGATTATGAGCCTAGCGAAATTTTCTATCTTATAGTGTAAATATAGAATAATATTTTTAATTGAGTTTTTGGTAGCAAAATAATAAAATATAAAAATGTATGCTAAACGTCACCTTGCGCCAATTGAATGTAGATGGCCTCTAAGAATGTGATTGCTGACCTAACAAAGGGTGAAAAGCTTGATGGTACCAACTATGACATATGGCATAGGAAAATTCAATACCTGCTAAATGAGCAAGAGGCTCTAGAGACCTTGACTAATGTCATGACCCCACCTGAGGAGGGCAATAGTGCCCAACACCGTCGAAACATGAAAGTCTACCAAGACTGGATAAAGAAAGATCGATGCGCCCGCTTTACTATGTTAAGCAGCATGCATAATGATCTTATTGGGGAGTTTGAAAGTTCTCCCACAGCCTATGATATGTGGAATAGGCTGAAAATTTATTTTGGAGGAACTACTGCCATAAGACTACATGCCTTGACCCTCAAATTTTAGGGATACAAGATGGATTCCAAGCACACTATGGTTGAGCACTTAAGGGTGATGTCAGCCATGATCCGTGATCTTAAGGCTGCTGGCAATGATCTTACTGATGAGCAACAGATCTTAGCAGTTATTCGATCCCTGCCAGAAACATGGAACCAAATGAAGCAAATTCTGACCCATAATGAGAATATTAAAAATTTTGTTGATATATTGCGTCATTTGGAGTTAGAGGCGGAGTGCCAAGAGGCGAATCGCTCTACTGTCCTTGTCGCCCAAGGTGGCTATGATAAGGCCTGTGGGCCTAATCAAAGGAGATGAGGAGATAAGAAGAAGCAGGGCGGAGCAAATAACTTGGCTCCAAAGGCAAGTAGAGTAGCCAAGCGCCAAAAAGGCAAGCGTGGCGGCAAAATAAATTTGGCCAAAGTGAAGTGCTATAATTGTCAGAAGCTGGGACACTTTGCTCGTGATTGCACTGAGCCAAAGAAGGTATCTACTAACCAGTACTCTTCTTTTTCACTTGTTTGTTCGCATGTATTAGTTGCTTATTCATCTCCTTTGTGGATAATGGATACAGGAGCAACCAAACATGTTGCACAGGAAAGAGTAGGTTTCGTGGAGTACCATCGGATACCAGTAAGTAGCCAAAGCATTTTTATGGGAAACAATGCGAGTGCAGAAGTTCTTGGAGTTGGTGCTTATCAGCTCAGATTGCGCTTAGGGCGTACACTGATTCTTCATGATGTGCTTTATGCACCTAGTGTCCTATTTAATCTAGTTTCTATTTCAGCACTAGTTGAACTTGGTTTTTCTTTCAGCATTGATGGTAGACAAATGGTTATGTTTTTGGATGGTGATTGTTCTGGACATGGTTTTCTTTCAAACAATCTTTATCAGTTGGATGTATTAGATTATATTTCTTCATCTGTATGTTTGGCATGTGATGATTATATAGATGATTTTGTTAAATGGCATGCTAGACTTGGCCATATTGGACAAGAAAGGATGGCTAGATTAGCTAGAGAAGGCCTATTGAGGTCTCTCGCTAAAGTAAACCTACTACATGTGAGTCTTGTTTGGCTGGAAAGAGTTGCCGTAAGCCTTTTGGAAAGGTTACTAGGGCTACTCATCCTCTAGAATTAGTCCATCCAGACATTTGCGGAACAATGAATGTGAAGGCATGCAATGGCGCCTCTTATTTCCTTACTTTTATAGATGACTTTACGCGACATGGTTATGTTTATTTGATTTCTCACTGATATGAAGCATTGGATTGCTTCAGACACTTTCTAGCTGAGGTTGAGAATCAAATTGAGCGGAGACTTAAGGTCTTTCGCACTGACCGTGGACGCGAGTATCTATCAGATCAGTTCAAGGAACTATGTGAGGAAAAGGGGATACGCAGGCAATTGACGATTTCTGGAACGCCGCAACAAAATTGTGTTGCTGAGTGACGAAATCGTACATTATTAGATATGGTTAGATCAATAATGGCGCAAGCTAACCTCCCGATCAGCTTTTGGGGTGATGCTTTATTGACTGTTGCCTACATTCTTAATCGTGTGCCTTCCAAGTCAGTTCCAAAAACCCCTTATGAGCTTTGGCATAGGCGGAAGCCAGATTTGGGGCATTTACGACCATGGGAGTCGGCAGGTTATGTTCATAACGCTTCTCATCGGTATGGGAAGTTGGGCCCGAGAGCTAATAAGAATATTTTTATTCGTTACTCTGAAAGCTCGAAAGGCTATGTGATGCTTGGTAAGCAACCTGATAGAGGAATGACTACGTTTGAGTCCCGCGATGTAGATTTTATTGAGAATAATTTTTCGAGCATTGGTAAAGCCAAAACGAACCTTGAACTCTATGAAGTAGTAGATTTTGAAGATAACTTGTCTCCTCTTGGCGATGGTGGGGAATTAGTTTCTCATCCTGAAATCGTCAATGAGGATAGGAGTAATCTTCAATCTAGTGGGAGTTTTGAGTTAGATTCTCAAGAGAGTCAAGTTCGTAAGAGTAAGCATGGTGTTATCCCTCGTCATCGTTTTGAGATTGAAGGGGATGCACTTATGACTATTTCACTAGATTCAAATGAGCTTCCTTCTTTCAGTGAAGCGCTATCTTCACATGTTTGTAATGAATGGATGATTGCTATGGAGGAAAGAGATGAGTTCTATGGATAAGAATCATGTTTGGGATTTAGTTGATCTTCTTGCTGAACGCAAGGCCATTGGAAACAAGTGGGTCTTGAAGATAAAGCGCAAGGCAGATGGATCAATTGACAGGTATAAGGCGCATCTTGTGGCGAAAGGTTATACCCAAAAAGAGGGTATAGACTATGAAGAGACATTCTCCCCAGTGGTAAGGTTTGCCTCTATTCGCCTTATCCTAGCAATTGTCGCGCATATGGATTTGGAACTTTTTCAAATGGACGTTAAGACTGCATTTCTCAATGAAGAACTAGAAGAAGAGATCTATATGACTCAACTAGAGGGTTTTGAAGTCAAAGGACAAGAGCGCAAAGTCTGCTGTCTCAAACATTCTATTTATGGTCTCAAACAATCTTCCAGACAGTGGTATGTGAGGTTTCATAAAACCATTATATTTCATGGTCTTGAGATGATAGAAGAAGACCACTGTGTATATGTAAAACGGTCCAAAGAAAGTTTCATTATCCTTATATTGTATGTTGACGAAATTTTACTTGCTGGGAATAACTTAAAGGAGAAAGTCGCCACTAAAGAGTGGTTGTCCTTTACTTTTGAGATAAAGGACATGGGCGAAGCACATAATATTTTAGGAGTGAAGATCCTAAGAGATTCAATCAAAGAGGCTACTAGGCCTATCTCAAGAGACCTACATTAAGAGAGTCCTTGAGCGTTTCCATATGAATCACTCCAAGCCCATAAACACTCGTATAGAGAAAGGATGCGACTTACATCTTAGTCAATGCCCCAAGACAGTTGAAGAGAAGAACCAGATGTCTAAAGTGCCTTATGCGAATGCAATTGGTAGTCTGATATATGCTATGTTGTGTACTCGACCAGACATTAGCTTCACAGTTGGATTGGTCAGTCGATTCCAGAGTAATCCTGGATTAGCTCATTGGAAAGTGGTAAAGAGGATTTTTCGATATCTTCAGGGTACCACTGATCTTATGCTGTGTTACAAAGGTGGGTATTTGAGATTGAAAGGATACAGTAATGCAAACTGGGCTGGCGACCGGGATGAGCGCAACTCCACTTCAGGATATGTATTGCTTCTTGGTGAAGGAACTGTTTCTTGGTGCAGCAAGAAATAGAATTGTGTAGCGTTATCCACGATGGAGTCTGAATATGTAGCTTGTTCATAAGCAATACATGAGGCAGTTTGGTTGAGAAAATTCTTACAGCGCCTTGACATAGCGCCATGTGGGCATGATGCTGTGGTCATTTATTGTGATAGTATGGCAGCTTTAGCATATGCAAAGGATCCCAAGTATCATGGGAGGACCAAACACATTGATATACGTTTTCACTACATTCGAGATATGGTTGCGCAATGGGAGGTGGTCTTAAGGCATATATCTACAGTCAATATGGTTGCAGACCTATTGACTAAACCCATACCTAGAAATGTTTTTACATCACATGTCAGGAGTTTTGGTTTAGTTAGGATATGATGTATTGGACACCATTTTGACATTGTCTTATATATATGATGTTTGATTCATATTGTAGTTTTATTCATATTGAGATGAATATTATGCAAGCATACATTTCTAAAAGATGTCAACAAGCTTTGATTGGCTCTCTCATACGAGCAATCGTCTTGGCGCTGGATTAGCGAGCAAGATGAGACATTGAATTCTTGGCTTGTGGGAGAACTCATTTTATCATATATGTCGCCTTAACTGAGTTAAGATGAGATTTCTTTTTAAAAAAAATCGAGCATGAAGGTTGACCACACACCTCATGTAGCTTGAAGTAAGCTGAATGTGAATCTTCAGACGGGCGCTTGGACAGCGACTGGGTTGGAGTGTTCGGGTTAGGCGTTAAAATAGTGACGAAGGGCGCTGAGATAGTGACGGGCGCTAGATAGAGACTAGACTAAGATTCGTACGACGTTTATTATTATTTTTATGATATTGAGATTGACAAGCCCAATTGAGTGGGAGCTCCGTCGTAGCATACATTACATATTGTATGTGCTGTTATTGTGACCTTTAATAAAGAGAGTGACTGAATGTATCCCTGCTTCATCACTGTGTGAGCTCTGTGAACCATTTTGAGTTCCACTATGCCCTTTGTGACCTAAGACTACGTTATGAAAAGAGAGTTTGATGTTGCTACTTTAGCATGTTGCTAAAGGATCATGATTAATGCGATCCGGCGGGGCATGTCTAGGAAAGCAGTTGAGTTTGATTGGATTAACGTGAGTAGTTAGGGAAGACAGTTCTGTAATACATTAATGTGTTGTGACTCATTGCCCGGACGATCGTGTCGGTTTCTGTGTCTATCGATATGATCATGAGTACAATACAGATTAGATGGTCCATGCATCGCGCTGAGATTAGTTCTTGCGGGGAATAACGGATGCTGAATCTAGTGTAACAGAATAGTCTGGGGCATAGACGAGATCTTTTGTTTGTTTGTAGTGAGGTACTATGTTGGTGTGATGGTAGCTTGATATAGTACTCCTACCCCGATCTTTCTCGTTTAGTCGCACGATCTATTTCATGTATGTCGAAGGTGATGTAGAGGACTTAGCACTCACCCTTTGTGGATGAGTGGGAGCTGTTGGATATTGGGTCGGGTTGGACCCGAGCCCATAGCCATTAGGGCATCCACAAAGTTTGAATGAGAGTTATGATAAGATTAAAACTCTTATCATTATCTAGTTGGTTTTGGATTTGAACCAGAACAACTATTTATCCTATGATATAGTTGTGGGATAAGTGTGGAAAGAGATTTTGGTTATCGAGAAACTCTCCTGGCTTCCAAGTTCTCTCTAAGATTCTTCTAAGGTTACCATCTACGCCTCTGGACTTGGATTGTGGAAAGATATAGAAGACTCATATTGTAGCCATTCTATTGACGAGAGAGTTCCATTCGTGGGGATCCAATGGTCATCAGAAAGCTGTAACACAAGCTAAAGATCTTCCGCTTTCGCGAACCCGATTGAAAGAGGTAACTGGGTTCACACCCGTTTTTACATATATTTCTTTCAACTCATTTTGAAGCCTTTTCAAATGAGTCTCAACCAAAACAGAGAATATGTATATGTCCATGTAGAGAGAGGAAGAGTAAATGTGTTACACCATATAAATGAAAACCATAAATCAAAGCATAAAAAGTCCTTACTTTCCTCACTTTCAACTTCTCTGTAATTTCTCTCTGTCCAAAAAATAATAGCACCCAGGACCAAAATTAACCATGTGGGTGTTTTGTTTCCTTCATCTTTTGCCTTGATCAGTTGTTTTTTTTTTTTTTTTTTTTTTTTTTTTTTTTTTTTTTCAGTTTTGCATGGCAAAGAAAGCCAACCACTTTATTTTTTTCCAGCCATTATCTTAAAAGATAATTCTTTTAGAAAACGGAGTACATTCAATATAGAGATCAAATTGACTATCAGAATCCCAATCCTAATACGTAGGATTCAAAAATTACTCTGATACTATATGTAGGATTTAAAATCGCTCTAATACCAATTATAAAACTAAAAAGAAAAAAAAGTAAGAAAAATAAAAAAAGACAAGAAAATTGAATTGTTTCATTCTTCAACCATAAAGTAAACTTCTATTATTTTATTTAAGCAGTATAAAACCTCAAATTCACAAATATAATAGCATAACCTCCCATGACTTTCGGATCTATAGGCACACACAAATATGGCAGCCACAATTCAACTTGCTACATAAACACACACTCTTACGATGCAGGCTCCCGGCTCACGGCCTATTTTTTCAACCACCACTTATTATTTTTATGGCTTACAACTCAATGTGACAAAGACTCACATATATATGACATTGACTTTAAGTCCTATATTGATTAAGACATCTAATCCCATATAAACTAGTATATCTTATTTGACTATAATTAGAAAACTAACTATCATTAGAATATTAGTCCAACTATAATTAAGACTATCCAAAAAGAATCCAAATATTATTAGGACTCAATAAATCAAATTAAGAAACTTCCTGAAATTTATGGGCTTGGTTTAATTGGCAACAATGCCTCCCTTAAACTAAGCTCGCCAAAGTAACTTTACCAACACTTTCATGAGTAAGAATCTTTAGAACAATTTCTGTCGCTGTAAGAATCTTTTACGACAGCAATTTGGAACAATCATTTGTCTTCATCTTCTCATGCGGATGTGGTCGAATCTTGTACTTGGCATTTAACTTCTCAACTTGTTCAGCACGATCAAAGAAAAAATTCATGCTCATCCATTCAAAATCAAAATCAGTAAAACAATTATCCGTGCCAATAATTTCATCATCATAATAATACAAAGCCTTCCAATATTTTAGAATACCAAAATCTTCCTTTTGAACAAAATCTGCACAATAAAATTATTAAGATCCACACCAATATTGTAGTACGACAAGAATTTATCAACGCTGATGAAATCACAAATTTCAAACAACTTGGGCTTCTCAATTCTCAAAAATTCTTGAAACTCTAAAAATTATGTCTTCACAAAATCAACATGGCCTCGAATAATAAAATTCTCAATACCAATAAAATCAACAAACTCTGGATTGGAACGTTCTTCAATCTCATTATGTTTTGATTCCAAAGTTCTTGGCAAATCAAACAAATTAATAAGGCCGAAATTTTCAAAAAACTTCAACTACATCAATACCACATGAAAAATTTTCATCTTTCTCAACAATTAAATTCTCAAACTGAGTAGGGTGAAATAATTCTTCAACATCTCTCAATTCACCAAAAGCAATTTCTAACAAATTCAGATTTTCATCACTATGAGCTAAAGTTAAACTTTCAACCATACAATTATTTTCATCTTCTTCAACTTCTAAAATATTTCTTTCCTCACAACTAATATTTTTTTCCTTAGAAATATTGACGAAGTAGTTAATATTATATGAATCTAAATTCAACACATTATATGAATCATCCCAAATTTGAATGAATTCTGAAAATAATTTTGAACCATCAATCTTTTTATTTTAGTCAAACTTATCTCTTTCAAAATCAACCACCCAATATTTGTCTATGGGAGGTTCATAACCGTTCTGCAGTTTATTTTTATATGCTGAAATAAGATCAAACCAAAACTGATGTGGTGGTGGATATTTTTGTGTGCAAACAAAATTATTCCAATGTGTCCAATGTATTGTCTTCCTTATTATTTGGTAGAAACATTTAACTTTTTTTTTTCATAAAGTTCTTTTGATAAACGCTTCAATACAATATCCAATACATTAATAACCGGTTATGGGAGGTTCATAACTGTTCCGCAGTTTATTTTTATATGCCGAAATAAGATTAAACCAAAACTTATGTGGCGATGGATAGTTTTGTGTGCAAACAAAATTATTCCAATGTGCCCAATGTATTGTCTTCCTTATTATTTGGTAGAAACATTTAACTTTATTTTTCATAAAGTTCTTTTGATAAACGCTTCAATATAATATCCAATACATTAATAACATTGCAAGCATTAAGATAGAGTGTAACACGATGTAACCACTCATCAATATTCTGACCACATACTCTTAAAATCTCAAACTTTTTTCTATTAACCAAAACTTTCTCCATAATTTTAAATCAACAATTTATTTAAATCACGTACTTGAGTTTGTCCAAAAGTTGATCTCGACGTCCTCCTTTTTTTCCTTTAATCTGATCAAGCTAGCCTCCCTATCGAATTAAACCAAAAATTTTTTTTTTTTTGTTGCTTCATAAGTATTTGTACCACCGCAAGATCTTTTTCTAATCTAAACAGCTGTCGAATTTCAATCGAACAGCTTTTCAACAAACCACTCAAGATCGCAATCTTAAGTAAAACAAGAACTACAGTTCTCTACAATAATCCAAGAATGAGACCAAACTTTGATTTTTCGCAACTTCCCAAGATCGAGACAAGACTCTTGTAAATTACCCGCAAGATCGTAACTGGCTCTCCCAAGATCGAACTTGGCTTTGATAAGTTACCTTAAGATTGTAACTAGCTCTGATACCAAATATTGGATCCAAAAATTACTCTGATACCAAATATAGGATTTAAAATTGCTCTGATATCAATTGTAAAACTAAAAAAAAAAACAAAGTAGAAAAAATAAAAAAAGACAAGAAAATAGAATTATTTTGTTCTTCAACCACAAAGTAAACTTCTATTATTTTATTTAAGCAGTATAAAACTCTACACTCACAAATATATTAGCATAACGTCCCATGACTCTCAGATCTATAGGCACACACAATTATGGCAGCCACAATTCGGCTTGCTGCATAAACATACACTCTCACTGTGCAGGCTCTCAGCTCACGGCCTCTTTTTTTGACTACCACTTATTATTTTTGTGGCTTACAACTCAATGTGACAGAGAACCACATATATATAACATTGACTCTAGGTCCTATATTGATTAGGACATCTAATCCCATACAAACTAGTATATCTTATTTAACTATAATAAAAAAACTAACTCTCATTAGAATATTAATCTAACTACAATTAAGACTACCTAAAAAAATCTCAAATATTATTAGGACTCAATAAATCAAATTAAAAAACTTCTTAAAATTTATGGGCTTGGTTTAATTGGCCAACACAATAACTAATAACTAATTGATGTTGTGTTTGATAATGATGCTACCTTTCACACTGATGAGGGGTTCTTCAAATCTGTTAAATTTTATCTCCAAATTAACTATTCAAATTGTCCCCCAAAGTCACCGGTCATTGATACAAACCTTTTTCTAGAAAATATAATAAAATAAAAAAGAAAGAAAGAAGAATAGAGAAGAAACCCACTTCGAGGGGGGTGAAATCCTCCTTTAGGTTCAATTCGAGTAGAATCAAAACTCCTAAAACCTTCACATGAAAGCTAATCAAAATATTATTCCCCTTTTTCATTCATAACAAGGTCTTTAAATATAAGAAAATAGTAACTAACCATAACTCCATTACCTTGAGCACTACTAACCATAACTCCACTTTATTGATAACTACTTAAGAAGTCCATTAACATCCTACTACTAACCCATTCACTAATTAACTAATTAAAATATATAATATATTTTTAAACTAAAAATAGGAACGTATCAGTCATCTCTATGAGAGAGAGAGACACCAAAATCAGAGCCCTAGCCCAGGCACGAATTCTTCACCTAGTTTTCTTTTTATGGCTACTTCGACATCACCGTCATATAGTTATACATGTCTACATCGGTTGCCGGAAGTTACCTCAGTCTCACTCTGGTCTTAATTACAGTGCCCTAGTCTTACTCAGCATCGCTGTCCTTTAGGAACACAAAGTCTATACATTTGATTTTTGGATTTTTGAGTACACGATGGTGGGGGATGTTGTGGTAGTTAGGTGGAGGTCTAGGGGTGGTGGCGGTGGTGAGAGTTGGCAGTGAGAACCCGTGGATGGTAGGGATGGAGGATTGATGATGGCAGAAGGGGGAATCGGTGATGGGTAGTGGTGGTTTTTTCTATGGTGGTGAGCAGAGGGAAAGGGAAAGGGAGTGGTGGTGTCGTCGGTGGTGGTGGGTGAAAGGAAGTAGATGGGGAGTGGCAGTGGTGAGAAAGAGTTGAATTTTTTTTAGAGAGAAAAAGGGAAAGAAACGTGAGTAGACAAAGAAAGGCAAGATGAGAGATAGTGTGATTTACTTTTTTATTTGACTTTTTGATTGAATAATGCATTTTTAATTAAGGGATAAATTCGAAATTTCATAAATTAGAAGGTGTCATTTGTAATTGTCAAAAAAAAAAAATTAAGAAGATTAGTGTAATTTACTTTTTAAATAAAGAATTTCATGGTTCGATCCCGCATAATAAACACTACAAGAATATCCACTTTTTCAGACGCACATTTCGTCGTCGGAAAAAAAGTAGTCGATCTAATTATTATTTACGACGAAAAAAAGTTAACGTCGGGTTTTACTTAGTATTATCGACTCAATTTTTTATCGACATCACATTTGCGTCGGTAAAAGTAATAATTACCGACGGCCCATGGGACTGTCGAAAATATTTTTTTTCCCGACTCTATTACGAGTCGGAAATATTAAAGACCTATGCCGACGCTAATATTGGTCGGAAATATGGAATCATTGCCGACGGCAAATATTTATGTCGGAAATGGTTTGTTTTTCCGACTCTACTACGCGTCGAAAATATTAAAGAGCTGTGCCGACGCTGAGATTGGTCGGAAATATGAAATAATTACCGACGGTAACTATTAATGTCAGAAATGGATTTTTTATCCGACGTCTCTATCTGTCGGAAATAGGAAAAATATTTAAAAATATTGTGTTTTATGAGCTTTGGAATTCACGTTGCCGACGGCGACCTGTTATGTCGGAAATACATATTTATTCCGACGTGATACGGCATCGAAAATAGAAAGATATTTGTTCCGATGTTTGGATGGGTCGGAAATGCTAGGAATATTTCACTCCCCCCCTGGTGTCCCGCGCATCTCTCTCTCTGATCTCTCTGTTTTTCGCGCCTCTCTGAAACTCATCGCAAAAACGATCTGAACTCTCTCATCTCGACCTCCTCGTTCGCGCGCCTCTCTCCATCTGAACTCTCTCTTCTATCTCTCTCTCTTTGGCGACTGGTTTCCAAAGGAAAAAAGCCACTCTCGGTGGAACGTTGTGCTTGCAAATTTGTTGACTGTCTCTTTTGAGGAAGAAGTTAATCCATTTTCGGTATTTATGGCTTTATATAGCTTTTAATTTCAATTTTGTTGATTTTCTTTTGCTTAATGGTGTGTTCTATTAATATCATAAACGTGTTTACATGATTTTCTTGTGAGGGTTTCTGATATTTTTGTTGAATTTTTTCTTCCACATTTTTGTTTGTTCTGCTTGAGCTTGATTGTTTACATGATTTTCTTGTGAGGGTTTCTGATATTTTTGTTGAATTTTTTCTGATCACATTTTTGTTTGAATCCCTTGTATTTACAGCTGAGAATTTTGTGTTATCTCACAATCTATGCTTTTTATTTCTTGTACAATCCATGCTCCTTTGCGTGTTTGTTTGGTATTTTCAAAGTGCTTATTTTGCTTGAGAGCAAAAATCAAAACTATTCTTGCTCAAGAGTCAAAACCAAAAAATGCTCCTGAAATGCTATCCAAATGGTGACTTGGCAGGTTGATTTATTTCTTGTTTTCCGTCTGGGTTTAGTGTGAACATTTCCATTACTTTGGCTCATGAATATCTTTACATTTAACTCGATTCTTACCGATCTTGTAATGATTCTTTTGTAGAGTTTTTGGGGGTCTTAGAGTTTTTTTTTTTATTATTTATAAGATGCCCCCTTTTTTTGTAAGTATTTCACCTTTCTCAAGCTTTATTTATTTATTTATTGAAATAAAAAAATAGAGTCAAGATACTAGGACAAGAACCTTTCTATCTTTTGGAAAATGGCCACAAAATTTCCATATCAGAAGGCATCCTTAGAACCGAGGTCTGCAACATAACAGTTACTTGGAATCTTTCTAAATTTTGATGATTGACCAGAAGGGGTTGGAATTTTACTTCAAGTTCAAATAAATATGGCTAGCCATGCTTTAGAGCTTTACCAGAGCTTCTCCCTCAAGTTCACCATCTGATTAGATAAAGTTACAGATAACTTTCATGTGAAATTTGAAACCTTATCATGAAAGTATGAATTTATTGCGGCAAAGAATTGAAAATAGACTAGTTTACTAAAGAAGAATCCCAAAAAAACAAATTACCCCCTGACAGGCCTATAGGTTTAACGTAAAAGTGCTGCTGATGATAAAAGTTAACGTCGTAATAAGTTTACGAGCATTTTTCTCATTTAGATAGTTTCCAGAAGGGTAGAAACTGATTGGCTAAGTGTTGTGTTTCAAAATTTTCTATAAAGGTACAAGTTTTGCTTCCTACATTCTGACATTCAAATGAACCAGCTTCACTAGTAGTCTGGACCAGAATGCTGCTTGTCCATTTTGTTCCAGCGGCCTCAGCTGACCCTATAACTGTCAATCAAGCTTAGATCTTCCATCTGCAAAATTTCTCTAACATGGTGCCCTTATCTGCTCATCATTTCATGAATTGCTTCTTCCACAATACTTCCATCCAGTAATCCTCATCCTCATCCTTGTCTGTCTCTTCTCACACTATGCCAGTAACATCCTTTTAGTTTCCTTATTCTTCCTTCTTCTGTCAACCTTTCTTCAACTAACTTTTTTTGCAGGGAGATAGTTAAAAGAAAACCATGGCCTGAGTTTGTAGTCTTCACGGCCCGATGATCTGGGGTGTGGGGTTTTTGCCTTCCCTTTTTAAAAGAAAATACTTTTGAATCGCTATTTACAGAGACATGATTTTTTTGGAGTGGACTCTTCATGATAGGGGCTAGAAATTCTTGAATTTGACTACAATCCCCCTTCATAGCTTTCAGCTTTGGGGTTTAGATTTTGATTTTTTTGATCTGTTTGGTTGAGCATAAACACCCATCAGTTTGGGTATATTGGGATCTCTTACAATTGCTTTTGCAATGGTAACAATCTAGAGTAATTTGTGGCATCTGCTGTTATTGCTTTGTAAATAATTGTGACTTCTCATGTCTTCAAATCCCTTTCACCTTTAAAGGTTACACTTTGACAGGGTCACTTCTATTGATCCTATCTACAGCAGTGTTCTCTTATTACTTCTATGCAAGAGTACAATTGAGAGTTTTTAAGATACAAGCAAGAGGCATTTGTTCATAATGTTTTAACACATTGATCTTGTCCTTTTCAACAAGGCCCCTCTATGAATATAAAGCAGCCCTTATTTGTTTCTCAAGAAGATGATTTACATAATATAGATATTGTTGACTTCTTTCTTTGGAGCCAAAATCAAATCTTGTCTGCAATCCCCATCTCCATTTGAAACCTGATAAGTGCAAATTCTAACTTGCAAAGGTCATCATTGTAGGTTTCTTTCTTGTTTCTTCATAAACTTCCTTCTTGCAATTGCTTGAAGCTTTTTTCTTTGTTCTTAGGAGTTGGGACCATTTTCTTTGTTCTATGTTGACAGCGAAAGGAAAAGAAAAGTAGCAAGAAAAGGAAACAAAATCCCTTCTGAGATCCAATTCCTTTTGCTTTGACAGCCCTCCCACCACCTCTCTCTCATTCTGAGCAACTTCAACAACAACTGAGCCAGCAGTAACAGAACTGATTGAAATCACCTCATTTCATCCCCTCCTCTTCCCTCCAAACCACTTGTAAAGAAGGAAACATGAAAAATAAATATAAATGGAAACTCAACCATTATTAGCATAAGAAGAAGAAATAAAAACAAGAACTCAACTGGTTTTGCTGCAATTGGTTTCCAGACAGAGAAGACTGGTAAAAACCAAAATGAATCATGGAACGCAGATCTCCCCTACAAGATAGAATTCATGCTATGCATCAGTAATTTAGAACAAACAGTCAACAAAAATAGGAGACACCCAAAAGGGGGATTAGGCCAAATACCTGCTACAGTTCTGTAAAATTTTCCAAGAACTGCTTGAGTTATTGATCTAATAACAATAAATAATTAGTTCATTGTTCTGCATAATTGTTGCTCGGTGTATAGTTGTGTAGTGATTGCTATGCCCACTCACTATTTATTACTAGCTTTGCAATATTAATGCAATAGAAGGATGAAACTATACTAATTGATTACTTCTATTATGGTAGGGATCAAATATGGATAAGAGTTGGATGAACTTCCGGGTAGACATTTGCCTGGTTACATGAAAGGAATTAAAGACATCATTGAGTATGCACGTCTGAGCGCAGATAGAGGCAATAGAATTAAATGTCCATGTAGGAAATACAACAATAGGTATTATGAACCTATTAATGTAGCTAAAGCACATTTGGAGTTGCATGGAATGGACAAGAACTACACTCGATGGGTATTTCATGGTGAAGATTATGAAGTTAGGACTGTGGATAATGAAAGTAGTCGTGATGGTTCTAGTGAGCAAGGTTGTGATGGATTGAGGGAAATGTTGGAAAACGTATGTGCAGGAAGAATTGATGTTGAGAGCAATGTGCAAGGGAAAACAAGTAGTAGTCATGATCATTCTAATGTAGAGGGGGAGGAACCACAACCATTTGATGCATTTTCAGCTGATTTGCATCTGCCACTTTACCCAGGTTGTAAAAAGTTATCAAAATTAGAGTTCCTTGTGAAGTTGATGCATATAAAAACGATTAGCGGTTGGAGTAACAAATCATTTAATATGCTTTTGGAATTGATTAAAATGGCACTGTTTCCTGGTGAGACGATCCCGAAGTCAAATTATGAGTGTAAGAAGTATATGCGTGACCTAGGTCTTGGTTATGTACCTATACATGCATGCAAATATGATTGTGCATTATTTTGGGGAGAACGCGAAAATGAAATTGAACGTCCGTGATGTGGTGAGCCGAGGTATAAAGTTAATGCCGATAAGAGTAAGAAGATTCCTCAAAAGGTATTGCAATATTTTCCGTTGAAACGTAGGCTACAAAGGTTGTTTATGTCAACAAAAACAGCTGGAGATATGAGATGGCACAAAGAAAAATGACTTTCACAGGATAATGTTCTAACACATCCAGCAGACAGCCTGGCTTGGGAGGAATTTGACAAGGAACATCCTTGGTTTGCGCAGGATCCTCGCAATGTCCGACTGGGCATCGCGAGTGACGGGTTCAATCCGTTTGGGGACATGAGCAACGCTTACAGCATGTGGCCTGTGTTGGTTATTCCTTATAATTTTTCGCCTTGGAAGTGTATGAAAGAACCCTTCCTTTTCATGTCACTATTGATTCCTGGTCCAAAATCACCTGGAAATGACATAGATGTGTACCTGCGTCCATTGATAGATGAGTTGAAGGACTTATGGGAGAACGGCATTGATACATATGATGTTGTAACAAGGCAGAGCTTTCGGTTGCATGCAGCGGTGTTATGGACTATTAACGATTTTCCTGCATACGAAAATTTGTCAGGTTGGAGCACGAAAGGGTATATGGCATGCCTAATTTGTAATAAGGATGCTGGATCGATGTATTTGAAGAATGGGAAAAAGGTATGTTTCATGTGTCATCGTCATTTTTTGCCAAGAATGCATAGTTGGAGAAGACATTACAAGGATGACTTTGACGAAAAAAATGAAAGTAGGTTGGGACCAAAGCATTTGTCTGGGAACGACGTACTTGCACAATTGGAACATCTCCAACCTAACCTATTTGGAAAGGGAGCAACAAATAATAAAAGAAAGCGTACCAATGTAGAGTTGAATTGGACAAAGAGGAGCATATTTTTTGAATTATCATATTGGCGAACTCTTAAGCTTCGACACAACCTCGATGTTATGCACATTGAAAAAAACATTTGTGAGAATGTGTTGGAAACATTGCTAAACCTGGATGGAATAAATTATTGCATAGATTTTTAAAATAAGCAAAGATCAATGTTGGCTTTTAAAGAGTCAAAAGCCGAAGAGAACTCTTTCAGTAAAAGAGAGATGCTGGTGTGCTGGTTACATCGCTGATCTTGCATTATCAGCACTGTATTGGTTACTCCATTTTTTTTTAATGGCATGGGGACCATTTTCAGTTTAGCTGCTTTGTGTAATGTCTAGTTAATTTTTTCACTTGATGCATTTTCATTAGTCACAAACACATTATGCTCTTGTAACTGCTTGCAAGTCAACGGGCAATGGTGCCTTGGAAAAAGAGAAATGTGCATGTGATAATCTGCTGTTTTTGGAATTAAAAAATTAGTCACATAAATTCCCTTTATCCCTGTTTTTGGAATTCAAAATTAGGCCACCTGCTTCCTATTTAATATGGCTTTTGCACACTGACCCCAAGCTGGTCCCTGCTGTATTGCATGACTATGTTTTGGTGTGAACTTGGCTGTCTCACTATGTAGAGTACTCTAACAGTCCCTTAGACATTGGATAATATTAACGAGAAAAAATATTGGCAATTTTGTTTTTGTAGATGTCTGTTGTCATTGCTAGATAGAAATTCGGCCTGAAGGGGGACATACAATGATATTGTCAGGTTAAATCATTGTCAATTCTGACAAAATAATGAAAGATTTCTTTGTGAAATTGAGTCAACACTTTAGTGAGTCTTGTTATTTTATATATATTTTATTTCTCTTTCTGTATTCATTTGATGCCTGCTGCTAATGACCAGTTCTAGACATACACAGTTAATATAGTGTAGGTGTTAACCCCCCTCTCAAAAAAGAAAAAAGAAAAAAGTAGAGTTGTCCACATCATTAGACAAACTGGGTGATGATGACATGGGAACCTCTCTTTCTAATTTGGCGATGTTTCTTTGTCATGGACATTAGTTTTTTTTTTTTTGTCTTTCAAGACTTCCTAAAGAAAAATATCTGCATTTTTATTTACACGAAATAAGTAAGAAAAATATTGAAAACCGGGCACAACTTCAAATAAATCATCGTGGTGGGGGTCAAAACCATTGTGCAATACCTCCATGAGACGGTATAATATCATTTCCTTACTTTTTGTTTTGCCTTATCCCGTGAGTAGACTGTAAGTTAAATGAGGGACTGATATCGTTATATACATTATATAGCGTGATACTTTGACACAGCAGACTGTTGGCCAAATTGAACTATGGAGGGGATGACGCACTTTAAAGAGGGGCAAGGGTTGGGTCACACCTCAGTCCCAACATTTTTATGTACGTATTTTTTAATTGTAATTTATTAATTTATATTCATTAATTGTAATCACTGTTTTCATATATAATTATTGCAGGAATGATTAATGATTAACCGTCAATCGCAGCCACCCATAGAGGGTAGTGAGCATTGAGTGATGAGGAAATATGTAAGCAAGTGTTGGGAACGAGGTTAGGATATGTGAAAGGTCTTGGCCATGGGAAGTTAGCTCCTCCTTCATCTTCATCCAGTCAGGGTGTTCAAATTAATGAGCTTCGTCGATTGTATGAAAGCCGAGAAGAAACGACGCAACGAGACTTTGGAAGAGAAATGGAACAAATGCAAGCAGAAGTTACAATGAGGATGCAAAGTTATGGAGGAGCGTCATAGACAAATGGAGGCTACAATGGAAAAGAGACAGGAAACGTATGGATGAATTTCTTGCAATGTTTGCCACAGCAAGATCATGGGAACACAACAAGTAATATCAAGTGTAATTATTCATTAAAGATTGAGTGGTGTTGCATGTGTAAAGGAAGAGAACTCATTAGTAGTTGGTGGTGGTTTCCAAAGGAAAAAATTATTATTTTTTGTTTTATGATAATGTATATCTTTGGTTCAGTGAAGTTGAATGGATAATTAATATATATGTCAGTCAGATTAGGGGTTAGTATTTTATTCTTAGTCCTTAAAAGTTAAAGAGCATGAATATATATATAAAATTTTGCCATGAATTGAACTTTTTGTTTTTGATAGGTGTGTGGATGACATGTACAAGAGTTTATATATATACATACTTGTGTTGGATCAAGTTTTGTGCAGAATCCAACAAGATTTTTTTTACATATTTAACTGTATATCCGACAACAAATTTGTGTCGGAAATGAAAAAATAACTAATGAGTCGGAAATAATAAATTAATAATAAGAAAAATGTGTTTATGGCAATGGTGTATGGTTGGAAATAAACTTTTTACCGACACTTTTTGTGGTCGGAAATAATATTTTATCGACCGTGAATATGGTCGAAAATATTATTTCGAGACGTTAAAGGGATGGTAAAAAATTAATATTTCCGACGCTTTTTGTAGTCGGAAATACTCTTTCTTCCGACTCTACATATGGTCGGTATTAGTTGAATATTTCCGACGCTTTTTGTAGTCGGAAATAATATTTATTCCGACTCTACAAATGGTCGGTATTAGTTGAATATTTCCGACGACGAATATGGTCGGTCTTATGATTATTTGCGACGCGAATAGTGGTCGGAAATAATATTTATACCGACTGTTAATATTGTCGGTATTAGTTGAATATTTCCGACGCTAATGTTTATAGCGTCGGAATTAAGAGTTTCTGACGAGTTATTACCGACCGTGTTGTTCGACGTTTTGGGTTGATCGGTAATATTTATTTCCGACTCTAATCTTATCATTTCCGACATCTTACACCGTCGGAAATAACCTCATTTCTTGTAGTGAGGACTAAAGCACAACAGTAAAGAATATTTTCTGTCAAAAAATCAAACAATAGTTAGGAATGGGCATTCCATATCTAAGGGATGGAAAGTCCCTTTCCAATGCATTTTGGTGGTGGGTAAGGGTAAGGGTAAGGGTATGGGTTATGGGTAAGGGTATGGGCATGGGTATGGGAAAAGATTGGTCGACTTTCCATCTTTGAAGGAGATTCCAACGGATAAGATTTTCTCATGTCCTTATCCTTTGCCACCTCATATATATATATATATACATATATATATATATATATATATATATACTATGATTATGGTAATGATTAGCAAACAAAGAAGGCCATATCCAAAACATGTAGTTGGAGTTTTATTATGCATGACAGCAATGCCACATAATTACTTAGAAAATTGAATAGTCAAAAGGCATACATAATACCAAATGTTTAAAGTGCATGTAGTGTTGTGACCAAAAATAATGATGAGTGATTCCCTTGGAGGGCCCCGCATAACTTACCATATTTATATCCTGCATTTCTTGAGAAATAACTTGCAATAACAGTATATCATCAGATAGATAAGGACACTCTTTGTGATATACAATGTCAGAAACACTGAAGCCCATGTATCCTGCAGAAATAAAAAAGTAATCAATTTAAATGTGTTGTTGTAGGTAAAAGTTAATCACAGAAACACAGAAAATCCTTTTTAAATCACCCTGCTTTACTTTTTTACACAACTGAGAGGCATTCATTACTGAGTCAATTGACATCAATCATGTAAAATATCGAACAAATAGAGAAAAGCCAGCTATCCATCAAATCAATGACCATTGCATTACAAATGCACTATACAGTTGCCAATTTTGCTGGACCTGCTAGCCTTACAAGGTTTGTGGGTATAAAATCTTTTCTTAGACTTCTAACCATTTTTTTTTAAAAATAAAACACTAGTTGTGCAAGAAGTGCTCAAATGTAATGAAGAGAAATAACAATTGTCACAACAAGATTGCTATTCGTACTCCCCTTTTGGCTGAAGGGGTTCTCAATTGCCTTTACACGCCAAAAAAAAAGGGTTATTGTATTCATTTTCAACCAATGGCATTCGTGTAGTTTTTATTATAGAGAAAAAGAGAAGAGGAGCCCCTTAGCAAAAGGTAGTTTAGAGGTGCAAATAGAGACTTTCCTAACAAAATCAAACACCAATCTCTTTTCTTTTCCTTAACTTCTCAAGCAGGTCAAATGGGTTGGACTTGTTTCGAATGGGTATGCAGTCGACTCAAAATAGTTAGACTAAGATTTTGTCACACGTAAACCCCTTTACGTAGATGTCCAGTGTTTCGACTGATTAATGCAGAGTGAAATGCAATAAGACACAACTTGAGGATTACCCATTTAGGATAACAAAAAGAAAAGTATATATCCAGAGTTCTTGCACTGGCACATTTTGATCCCTACAAAACTTACAAGGTTTCCCATGATAGCAGTCAAATTGGACAGATTCGTAGGAACAATAACACTCTCAACGGAGCATTCCACTCTCATTCCAGATTGAGGTCCAACATTCTTTTTGGTACATCTAAGGAAAGTTTGTATTTGATCCATGTATTTTCTCTTTCAGCAATCCTAATGACTTCCTGAAGAGCTGCGTTGCAGATGTTAGCCACATCATGCACTTCTAGCAAACCATTTCCATCATTCCCATACATTTTTACAAGCACTAGCAGTTGAATTTTATCAGCCGGGGTTGCATGAGGTTCCAGACTGTTTTACTAAGAAGGTCCACCCACCTGAAACATAAATGCAAAAGTAGTCCAAGTGTAGTACGGCAAACTGTGTCACAATAACCAGTCCATGAGCTTGAGCTTGAGAAGTGTTTTGATGCACACAAATTAAGCATTGTTATTCTAGTGATGTGTTCCTGTTGATTGCATTATCTTCTCAGCGGTGTTTCGTTTATCCTTCTTGCAGGAAAGAATGAAACTAAGTCAATATGATGGGGAAACATGCACAACAAAACATGTTCACATGAGAAGAGAATAACCTATCATGCAATTTTTAGACCACTAACTGAAGTTACTGAACTGAGAGATGGAAACTATCTAGTGGTCACAAGGGAAGCCATGGCGGCTAACATTAATTTCTTGAACAATTTGTCTAATACAATTGATCAGATTCAGACAGTGCATTCAGGTAATTTTGGACAACTAGTTTTTCCCAAGTCATGAGCCTCTTCTATATATATATATATATATATATATTATATATATAGATATACTGATTATCAATTTTTATAATGTGCTTGACTTGATATGTTCAGGATAACAAAGTGAATGAATGAATGTGATTCATTAATTTTCATATCAACTGTAATTATGTGCCTTCTTGATGAAATCAGTTCATATGAAACACAATTCAATGTGTCAGTTAGGACTTAGAACTTAACTGTATTTGTAAATTCCATTAGTATTTATTTTCAGAATTTTCTAGAGGTCAACATTTGGATTATGATTACTAATACCCTCTCATGATTTTAAGACTTTGGTAGATCCATACTCAATAATGAATTTGGGCAGTTACAGTGATTTAACGAAACAAAAAGAATTAGAATTGTTGTTTGTGAGAGGAATAAAACAATTGCACACCAATCCATGGTTGGATGGATGATCCAACTTGAATTTGTATTTAATTTTCTAACATAATTAAACAATATGGAAAACGTAAAAGTTCTTTTGCTACATTTGGAAAAAGAGAATGGTTAAAGGGAGACTCAAATACGCTCTTTAAGCCTCTGTTTGGTTGCTGAGAAAACTAGGTAAAGAAAAGAAAAGAATCAAATTTTTATATTTTCTGCCATTGTGTTTCTAAGAAAACGTGAAAAAAGAAAATTGACACTGCAAGAAATTATACAAGATATATATCATTGAATTGTGCCCTCCTGTAAGACAGGCATTAAAACGTACCATTTCCTCCAGTTTCTAAGCAATCAAACCTAGCATAATTTTCAAAGAAAATCAACATCGTTTCCCTGACAAACAACCCTAATATCAATTAAATAAAGATTTTCTTTAAAAAAGAACAATTAATTATCTTCAACTGAAGATCAAATTTAAACCCCAAATAAATCAACCACATAAATATGACATTGCATAAAGATAGTTAATAAAGAACCAACAGAATCACATATACATTGCAAGAAATTATACAAGATATATATCATGGTTGGATGGATGATCCAAGTTGAATTTTTATTTAATTTTCCAACATAATTAAACAATATGGCAAACGTAAAAGTTCTTTTCCTACATTTGTAAATCAGAGAATGGTAAAGGCAGGACTCAAATACGCTCTTTAAGCCTCTGTTTGGTTGCTGAGAAAAGTAAGTAAAGGAAAAGAATCAAAATTTTTATATTTTCTGCCACTCATTTCTAAGAAACCGTGAAAAAGGAAAATTGACACTGCAAGAAATTATACAAGATTTATATCATTGAATTGTGCTGTCGGACATTAAAACGTACCATTTTCCTCCAGTTTCTAACCAATCAAACCTAGCATAATTTTCAAAGAAAATCAACATTGTTTCCTAACAAACAACCCTAATATCAATTAAAGAAAGATTTTCTTGGAAAAAGAACAATTAATTATCTTCAACTGAAGATCAAATTTAAACCCAATAACTTAACATTGCATAAAGAAAGCTAATAAAGAACCAACATAATCACATATATACTTAAATTCAATCTTGAATTTGTTTTGATAGAGAGAGGGAAAGAAAAGAAAAGAAGAAGAAGAAGAAGAAGAAGAAGAAGAAGAAGAAGAGACGTACTTGGTGTAACCGGGTAGAGCTTTCGATGTAAAGCTTTAATGGCGGCCAGAAATTGAGATTAGGGCATTTATTCAACTCTTAAAGCTCTGACGGACGTTTCCTTGTTTCAGATGTCGCATAGGAAGATCAGCTTCTTCTCTCTCGTTCTCCTTCCCGCCAACTTTTCGAGAAGTCGATCGTTCTGTTGGTGCATTCGTAGTAGTACATTACCTTACTAAAGTACCCTCCCTATTTATAGAATTGCCTTTGCCGGCACATGCAATACACGTGAATTTTTAAAAACTAATGTGTTATCCATATACTTTAACTAAAATACAGAACAGTAGTATATTGAAATTGCATTTACTTTATAATTATTTAAAATATTTTTTAAAGATGAAAATTATTTATAATAATATTAGTAATGATTGGAAATGAATCAAGAATAATCAAAATTGGGCTAGATTTAAAATTAATTCATTTGGTAAAAATATTAGGATTAATTCAAGAAAATTTGAAAATATCAAGAATATTTTAGGCAAAACTGATACAATGACATAGTTTTACATCCCATGTTCCTTATTGCAAGAAGTTCTCTTAATAATTAAAAAAAAAAAAAAACTACCCTTCTCTTATTGCAAGTGCAATAAACTTTGTTTGTTTGTTTTTGTATTTTTTCCCTTTTATTTGAAGGGCAAGCCAATATATAAATAAAGGCAATATTCAAACTTCTTTATAAATTTATAATTTGTAAATTGTTAAATTTTAAAATTTAATTTTTTTTTAAACATTTCCTTGATTTTTGAAAAGAGTTATGGAAATAGAGTTTTATATAATAAAAAATATTTTAGTCACATAAATATTATAGAACTTTTGGAGTTAAAAAATAATAAACTTGGTTATTAATTTGCGAATCTTTAACAGAAAAGCCCATAATGGATATGCTGAATTATACCCCCAAGCCTCAAATTTGTAACTATGCTATTTAATATGTCAAAGAAGACCCACCATAAAGTGTGTCCAATTTTTATGTGGCAAGTAGAGGTGTAATTAGGTTCAATTTTAGAATTTCTTCATTCCAAATGAAATAAAATGATCTATTTCTCTTGAGCTCTACTTGTGTTGGGGTCCCATAGGTGATAGGCCCCACCTTGTAAGAGAAATAGACACTCTCCATTTCATATAAAACTGAAAGACTATTAATTGGTGGAATTCCTAGTGAGTTACAGCTCCTTGGGGAGAAATTCAGATTTTTTTTTTTTCCTGCAGGGAAATGTGTCAATTGATAGGAAGAAAATCTGTCAGTTAGCCGCATCTAAACAGTTTTTCAGGCATAATTCTGGTCACACTTTTGATCATTTCTTGAGCCAACAACATGGTTCTACTTCTATACATGCAAATCAAAGTTTCAGTTGCCTCTGTACTTCTCTGACTCTGGATAGTTCTTCCAGGAGTGCTGCTGCTCCTTACCAATGGTTCATGTATTGTAATGCAAGTTCAGAGCTAATATCTTAAAAAATAAAAAATCAATGGAATAGGTCCAGAATAACCCCGAAGGCTTACTTGTGAAGAAATGCTCCTTCGATGATCAATCTCTTTTGCATAATGCATTCACAGCACAGCAGATCCATCCTTTTCTTTTCACTGAATGTTCACATTTTGAAAGTCGAGAAATCCTGTTTTAATAGCACTGATAACACCCCCCCCCCCCCCCCACCCCACCCCCCACCCCCCCCCCCCCCCCCCCCCCCCCCCCCCCCCCCCCCCCCCCCCCCCCCCCCCCCCCAACAAGAAACAAAAAACATAGGTAGTCCTGGTTTCATCCAAAAATCTCAAATTGGTAGAAATAGGATCATGCTGAAATTATTAGGATCAGGTATTTATCCAGCTTAATCAAGTAAAGAGATTTCAGATTAATCAGTGAATATTTGTGATAAATACATCAAAACCAAATGTAACAAACAAAGTAAATAAAAACTTTACAGGTATATAATCGGGAAAAATTTCAAGATTATAAATGATTACTGTAATAAGCAACACATGAAAAAAAAAAAAAAGTGAGGTATATAATATATATTGTCGTGAAGTTTACAAGAAAGAAAGGACACTAGAAAAATAAAAGAGTAGACCCAAAAATTTACAGCAATGTAACTGAATGTATGCACAAGTACCACATCAATAGTGTTTTTCCCACCCTTCAACGTCCCCCTAGCCTCCTATTTTATTTTTGGTGTACCTGCACAATTTAAAGATGACTTTGTCTTGTATTTTGATTCATATTACCATTGTTGTACTCAACATAAACCGTAAAAGTTATGTATATGCATCTTCAGAAGATAAGAAGAAAAGAAAAGAAAAGAGAAGGATATCAAGAAGGAGAAGGGGTGCCAAGATCTGTCATTAAGAAATGGAGCTGTCGTTGCAACTGCATGACCTGTCATAGACATTTTTAACTGTGAGGCATAAACAAATAAGAACAAACATTTCTAAGATTGTGGAAGCTACTAAACAGTGAGTACCAGTAAACAACAAAAGTATCCCTATGGAATGAGAATCATATATTGAGTTTAACTTCCAAGTTCATTGACATAGCAAATTTTGATAATTATACTAATATATGTGGAAAAGACTATAAACAGAAATTTCATCTTCCAGTATTGATTAATCGCTTGTTTAACATACATATGCATATACACAGGCATATGTTTAACTATGGAACTGATAAGTGTTTGAGTATTTGTGTCCTATCATTTATAAAAATTCCCTGTATTGTGTTGGGGGGATAATGTCCTCAATCATGTAAAATACACAAAAAATAACATACACAAATATAAATTAGAAAATCATATAGAGTATTAAGCGCATGTGCCATGCAACTATTCTTCCTAATGAAAGTCTACATGTATGCATGGGTGTGTAATTATACACTATACACTACAAATAAATTAGTCTGAAAATTATACTTGTATTATTCATGATACATACACATACAAGGACTAACCTTCTTTTTCAACTATTATTCCTTTCGATTTTCGATATCAACACTGATAGATATCAAATACTAATAAGTTTTTTAATGATTTGTCAACACTTATCATACTTTAATAGAAATGATTTATTTTTAAAATAATATTTTTGTAATATCGTGGTTCAACCGATGACCCGATGTTTAACCAATGACTCATTGACTTGGTCCCCTGGTTGTACTGATGCCAAGCCAGATTTGATAACTATGATGCATGATACATGGGCATGCATTTACTAAAATAATAATTTAAATTCGAGCTTTAACTGAGAACATGGCTTCTGGCAGACTAAAATTGCAGAACCAATAAATCAATATTCTCATAGTCCTCTAGAAAAAAAAATGAAGTTACATCCCAGAAATCAGATATGTTAAAAAAATTATTATTGTAATTGAATAAATATTGAAATACACGAATTTTTCTCTTCAATTATTTGAAAATTAACATTTTTTTTTTCTTTTCAATAATGATTCCTGGTGTGTACAAGTTGGTGAAAGAAATAAGTGGAAGAAAAGCGTTGTTTAAAACTTTAGATTGAATCTCCTTTTCATCAAGATGACAGAGAAGCAAAAGACCTCTAACATTTACATCTCCATTGTAGATGAAGGGTGGATAGAAATACCTCAAAACAGGAAAATCCAGGACCAAAAAAAATGGCAGAGACAAGTTTAAGGAAACACCATGACCTTTTTTGTTAAGACAAAAAAGTTCATTTTTTTGTCAGAACTCAAAAACTTTCAAAACCTTATTCTCATTGTTTAAACTTTGAAGAGAGACAACCACAAAGGTATTTGGCAGAGCATAAAGCTTGCATCTTTCAGACATAAGTAACATAAAAGCAACTCCTATATTTGAAATAGGACTGGATTCTGATTATAGTAATTTCACTGCCTAATTCCTAGTGAATAAGGGTTAGACCAAAAGTACACTATGAAATATTTGTTACTGAGACAGCAGGTGTGATTTGAATTTCCATGGCTGGCTGCACTTCTTGGCATGATGTAAGTTCTGAGCAAGGGAACACAAAAAACCCTGAGGGTCTTTTACATTCAAATGAAACTAGTTCACAAACAGGTATCTTACTGATATTATTATCAATGGGATAAAACTATAAGAAATAAAAAAGGTCCTACGAAATAGAAATTACCTCATTTTGAAGTAAAGGGGGGAGATTTGCAGTTAACACAAGATTACTCATTTCCTCCCGTAGCTTCTCCTTTTTGATACTGGACCATGTATGCGGAGGAAGTGCCAATAACAATACTGTCAGAACATCGTCTGTAGATGGATGCATCTCGCTGAAATTACAAGAATCAATACCACAGCAACTGCCAGGCTTTCTTTGAGATAAAGGGACCAGCATATCAACCCTTTGTTCACTGCCATCAGTGATTACGATCCCCGACACCACTGTGACAGGCTTTCCACCACTAGTCTCCAAGCTTTTCACATTTACTTCCTTACAGACAATTGTATCTGAAGAACCAAGCTTTCCATTCATAAGATCTGCTCCTTGGCAACAGACATCTGCAGCAATTTCAGGTAAGGTGTCTTTGTCACTGAAGTGGGTGATATCCTTACAGTATGAACTTCCAGAAGTCAACCATTTTGTCACGTGCTCAAATAATTCAGTCTCTTGCACTTGTTTTAAGACCTCTCCCTAAAATCCAAATCTTGGAACATCAAACTTCAGATTTTTTCTATTTATATGATTTTTCAGAATCCAGTGAAAAAAACAATTTTAAAGAATACTGTACGGAATTTTAAGGAACTCCAGAATGAAAGTTCACCATCTTCGAGGAAACAAATGAAACAGAAAAACTGGAATATATATATATATATATATATATATATATATATATAAAAACATGCATATAAAGAAGCAATAGAATACCTTCAAACACAGCCTTCCTTTCTCTTCTTCACTTAGAATTGCACTTCCTTCATCTTGTCTTCGAACTTCTGCAACCCACTTGATGAACTCTCTAAAATTGGAAGGAAATGATGTGATTACAGTGGACAGTACGTCCTGAACATCTTTTATCTCCTCTAACTTCAAGAGGAGCGGAACATCATGTATCAAGTACTTTGCTATACTGTTCCAACTCTCATGTCCACAACTCTGAAGAGAAACCACAGTTATCTTCAGTATCAAATAAAAAATAGTAAGAGAAAAAAATGATACATATTTAGGCCCATAAAAGCCAAAGAACAACTATTTCAACCAACTGAAGAAAAGAAACGCAGGCAAGAGCTGTCATTGTACAAGAAATGGAAGTAAAATAATCAACATTCTTACTTCAGCCTCTCCTATATATGATCACTTCAAGATCTTAAATTTTTATTTCAGCTCAATTGTTTGCCTACGTTGAAATTTAATAATTCTAAAGATCTAAAGACATTTTTCATTTAAATGCACAAAAGGTATATATGGGTTGAAAGTTTGACAAGATTGATAATTTCATTATGATTCAAATTTTCATCAAAATTTATGAACATTGCGTAATGTTTGGTTAAGCCCTTATAAGAAGAAGAAGAAGAAGAAGAGGAAGAGAGAGAGAGTTTTTATCAGTTTGTGTGAGAAGGACAAGTGTATGGATAGGAAAAGGAAAGGGATGGAGTTTACCCAATACCCTTATAAATGTACTTGTACCATCTGCTATAATTTTGTACTTCTCTCCAGAACACTCAAAATCCCTTAAAAATCTCCTCTCTAATCTAAGGTGGTGAACAAACCACCAGCCTTGTAGCCTAGCAATATCTGGAGGTTGTCTTCAAGTAAGAGGTGGGGGATTCAGGCCCCACCAAGTAAACTTAGGTGATGGTCTTAATGATACCAAAAAAAAGAGAATTGAACAAGAAGAAAAAACTAAAGAAAAATTTCATCTCAAATATTAGATGAGAAAAATGACAAAACTGGATGAATCAGATTTGCGAACCAGAACAGTACCACTGTGTAAAGAACAACTGGTGCTTTTTGGAGCCTTGACATAATCATGAAGCTGCAAATGATTTAATGTCAAAAGTCAGAATATAAGTTGAATAGAATCAAAACAACAAACAATACAGAATCATTTCAACATGTTAGATTTGGTGGAAAATATAAAAGAGAGAGAAAAGAGGGAAATCCTAAAGGACTAACATTGTATTAGATTGAATTGATTCTGAAATTATACAAGAGAGACCTCCTTACAAAGGAGAGTCATGAGAGCTTTAAAGGTAACTATTGGAAAAGGAAACAATTCAAACAAATATAGTGATAGCTAGCCCTAATCCTAGTATCACAATAATAATATAGCTAACCCTAATATACCAATCCTAATATACTTCTAACACAACATAGATACATGCACTAGTGCAAGGTTTATATACACAGGAGTTCAATACTAGTTGAAAGTAGGAATGCATCAATATCAATTTTGTATTCACACAAGTTTGATCCCAGTTAAACTCAAACTGAAGCACCAAACATTTTAAACTTCTTCTAGTTTTGTCGAACTGGAATTAAAAATAAATACAATCTTTTTGGCATGGAATCATAATGAGACTCTAGAAATTGTCATAGGAAATGTAAAGCTTTATTAAATTGCTGCACAATAATTATATGCTAAGAAATAGCAGTCATTTACAAATTCAATCGTATTTGGTGAACTTTAACTATTTTATCTGAAACAAAGCTTAATTTCCAAACCTATTTTACACTGTTCCTGGTTATAATGAAAGTTGTGTCTAATTATTTAGAACAGCAACATTGTAATTTCTTAAAGAGAGGTACTGGTACTAGATGAGGCATGTGGTTTCCTTCCACAAGTTCTCACATGAACATACTGCCTTTTTTTTTTTTTTTTATATTGACCTGTACTGTCTATTGAAATGATGACATAACATATTGCACGAACACTTTGCCAAAAGTATAAAATGATCAATCTGTAGATTCAAAACAAGGAACAGAAACTGCAATTTAAGGTTAAAAAACTTAAGATACAAAAAAAATATTTATACTGACTGAGGGATAAGTTACTGAAATGTTGCTAAGAGTCAGAAGACTCTTCACTATAGTTTCTTCATTAAATTAATTGTAACAACAAAATCATTTCAAACATATACTTCGATATCATATGTCACTGTTCATAAAAAGAACACATACCCCCTATGATGTCCTGTTGCATCATCAATAGTATCCATGGCTTCCCAAAGTAGTGTAAGAGGAATCCAATGAGGAGGATATTTGAATCGAGCAACATCCAAAATAAGAACCATATCCCTTCCAGCATGATACCCCCCCACTGGTGAAAAATGACCCCGTCTGTAACCAAACAGTACAATAAATCCCCCTCCTTTCTTCAAAATTCAAGAGGTGAGAAATATAACACAAAAGTAAAAAAAATTCTATTAAAATTACATAAGATAAATGATTAAATCATAAGTGTCATAAACACACTTCAAATGCATGAGATCGAGTGGGTAGCAGCAGTCAAACTCTCTCTCTCGATCCTTAAATAGTTAAAGTATGTTTTAGGGTTTGCAGGCTTTACCTATTATTCATAAAAGAAATAAGAAAGAAAGTGGAAATTTTATTCCCTCTACAATCTCTATTTATAATGTTCATCATAATAGATTCCTATTCAACAACAATTTTTGCAGGGGAATATTTGCAGACTTCAATTCAGATGCAACAGAAACAGATGCATTCATAGAGAGACCAATAGACCTAGACCTTTTCCAGCCATGTATCTAAAATAATTTTCAGGGTCTGCTCATGCCTTCATAAATAAATTTTAGCTGTTAGTTATCATAAATAACAATGATCCCACAGGCACTCAACATCAGAGACTGCTTTGACTTGAAGTTTCATGGCCATAGATCTTTTTTTTTTTTGTTTCAAATTAACTCCCATCTCCTAAACTTAGTCAAAATAAAGAGGCTACATGCAAATACTATACAAGACCAAATGAAAAAAAAAACATATTACGTTTATAACACCTGCTTAAGATGTGCTCTGTGGTATGATGTGATCAGGTGACAATCCTCAGAAGCAGTACATGACATTACATATGTACGGAAATTATCAATTGTACTTTCATTCGTCCGAAAACCTTCAACCTTAGCCCCATTACAATGAGCCAAACAAGCAACTTTGCCAAATGAGATGCCTTCAACTTTAATCTTTACCAAAGGTTCACAGCAATCCAACATTGAATCATCAAACCATCTCCAAGGGCCTTCAAGAGAAATATAAATTGATAATTGTGCATGTCAATAGGAAAATATGCTTGATAAAGGAGAGAATGAGTGAAACATGGAATCTATGATTTGAAACACGCCTTGTTGGATATGACAGCATAAATATTGAAACATTCTAATCATCTGAGTTCTTATCTTTTACATAATGAAAAGCTGCAACTACAAGGACTAAGATCTTATGACTAGGCAGTCTCATTGCAAAATCTCAAGCCTTCAAATCTTCCTTGTATTTCATCAATTCTAAAGAACTTTTCTAGAATATATTACTGAGGTATTTGCAAAAATTTATCTCAGATCCCATGATGTTAACTGGCAATCCACTAAGTACCAGTTAAGACAATCATCCTCGGTGTGGTAACATCACAAGCTCAAATGTAGCAACTCTAAGACTATCTGTAGTGTAATACCTAAAAACATCCACATTTGCTTCGATGTATTAAAACTAGAAGTTACCTTTCCATGTTCTTCCTGGATCAATCTCAAGGGCATTCAAGACCACAGCGAGGCTGGCCAGTCCACAATATGCGGGCTCTGATTGTGTTTGGTAGTTAGAAATCAATTTAAAAAATCCTTCCATATTTCCTCCCTCAAGAGCTTCGGTGAAGAGTTGCTGCATATTCCAAAGATGAAATTGGGAGGAATGTGGGTAGAGAAAACAAAACACTTGCTTGAGCAATTTATGTATATGGTTGTACCTATATTGGCTAGAATTATATCTAAATTCATGAAGACAAGACCTCTAACACACAAATGAACAGGGTATTTGTATGTTCAAAATAAATGTTAAGCACTACAACGTTAGAGTATGAAAGCATTTTCAGGTCCTGTAATTTGAAAAAAAACAATTAATAAAACTCTCCCATCAACTAAAATGAGATGCAAAGCAACTGGAAAATAAAGCTAACATATTCAGTGAAAGTG
The DNA here is from genome assembly GCA_008638375.1 of Nyssa sinensis. Lineage (NCBI taxonomy): Eukaryota > Viridiplantae > Streptophyta > Magnoliopsida > Cornales > Nyssaceae > Nyssa > Nyssa sinensis. Next base: position 15,133,445 of record CM018034.1, read on the forward strand.
TAGGTGCCAGCAATTGTCCATCGCGCACCAGTATTAATCAGACGGACCTATAAAGACACATAACATATGGAAAAGTACCTTGAGGACAAATAAAGATGAGAATAAGAACATGATTTCCGAGTAGTAATAATGATAATAACAACACCACTATTTTGACTAAGAACTAGAACACGCTCAATTACAGTTTTCCATCACTTTAAACTAGTTTCAGGAAACTTCAGATAGCTTACATGTTTACGGTACAAGAAATGTAAGGTGATGATGATTGTACATCTGGCAGAACAAATTTTTACAACAGAAAATTTGTTTTCTGATTCAATTCCTAAAGGAAGAGCGATACAAAAAAGTTTAAAGTGATGGAAAATACTCGTTGATTCCAAAACAAGTTTTTCTCCCATCAATTTTCTTGAGCGCTATAACAATTTAAGGCAAGGGATGCAGTATCGATGTTTCTTTCCAATCTTTTCATATAGCTTTTAAGCCAGATGCTTCATCAGGCAACTATATATATATATATATTCTTCACCAAAGTATAAGTCAACTAATATCTTTCTATTCGTAAAAGAAATCAAAAGATGATAGACTCCTTAAATACCCCAAAGAAGATACGCATAAAGATGCATAAAGGTTAAAAGAGAGGGAGTGGAGTTAGGGTTCTACCTTGCCTTCAGAAGACGCGAACTCAATCGCAGGAGGAGAGGGAAGAACTCTTCTGTAAAGACCTGCCATAGCCATTTTGCTTTGAAACTCTGCTTCTTGCGAGAATGATATATTTACTGATTGAGAATTAGTGTTTTAAAAAAACGAAGACAATGGACCGTTTACTTTGGCGGAGACGGTATTCTCGAGCTTTTGAATTGAAAAAGCACTGAGATATAACTATAGTGCGGCAACCACTATTGGGATTGCTAGTCATCCGTCGATCTGACCGTCCAAATGTAGACGATGAACTTCCGTCAATTTTTCTTTTTTTTTTTTTTTTTGATACAAGTAACGTGACAAAAGATAAAATCTTAACACTATGAACTTCCGTCAACTTTCTAAAATAATATTAATTATGAACTTCAGTCAATTTTTTAAGACTATTAATCGAGTAATTTTTTAAGAATGATGTTTTACTGCATGACATTTTTTCTTCAATTTTAGCCGATGTTAAACTATGTTTTTTTGTGTAATTAATATTTAATAAATTAATAATCTTTAATGATAAATAATTTTTTTTTAAATAAATTTATTTTATGATTGATAATTAATAATTTTAGTATCTATAATTAATATTTTTTAAAAAATATATAATATTAATTATTATAGAAAAATGATTATATATATTATATTTATAATATATGTTGATAATTATATTATTAATTTTACATAATTAAAGTGAAAAATTATATGCTTACAGGCCTAGACTAGAGTTGACAAAAGTTTCAAAATGCTCAACATTGACCACATTAACAACACCTTGGCCACATTAATAATACATTAGAGCAAGGAATGTCTATCACATCAACATTGAGTTTGGTCGCATCTAATTGGCCTGATTGCACTCTAAACATGCTAACAAACAAATGGACGCCTAAGGAGAGAGTAATAAAAATACCAAGGAATGTCTTTTACAACTCAGTATCAGTATTCCCAATTCCTCTGAGAGAAATTGTTGTGCCATGGATACAGTCAATCACAAGCAACTATGTGGATGAGTTATCTGAACGGAATAGAACTACCCTCTTTTGAGAAATTCTTGTGCCATGGATCACGCCAATCACACTCATGCGTCTAAGATATTTTGGAGCTTCTAACATTTTACATTCTCACAATATTGTGTAACATTGTGCTGCTTGCTGACAACATAATAAATATAAAGAAAAAATAAGACTATGATACTACGAAAATAGAGGTTCTAGAAGGGTGCACCAAGATCTTCATCTACCTTGTTATCTTGGCATCTCTTGAGAATGAGGAGTTGACCTCGCAAGTGCAAAACCTGCCATATTCATGCATCAAAGTAGGCTTAGCAAAGGAAATACATACATATTTATATACATATGGGCACAAAGACGAAGAGGTACATCATTTTTGTGTAAATCATAATTTGGGAACAAAGACACATACATGTATATAATTATATACAGGATTAAGAAAAGAGAATCATTTGAATTATTGATCAGATGCAACAAATACATATCAATATCATTAGCTCAATATTGGATGTCAAACTAAGTATATCAAATATAATTTCTATCAGCAATAATCTGCAATTAACTTTCAGAACCAATAAAAACCACTAGTCTGGTATTGTAAAAGTCCTGCTTATCTGATAAATGAAAATTAAGTCTTAGAAAACAAAGAACATTATGAAAGAAGAATGAGAGAAAAAAGGTATGGTAAGCAATAAGTGCATCCACAGATATGAATAATTTCCAATTCTTCAGTAAGGTACCAGTTTGATAATAACCATGCATGGGTTTAATTTGCATATCTTATTTTAAAAGGCAATACAAGTTCAAGAGAAGGAAAGTGAAATGAACAGAATAAAAATTTGAACAACTTAATACGGAGTAAAATACTAATTCAAAACGTCCGAACACAATAGAAAACAATGCAAAACAGTACCTCTTCTTGAAGCAGGCTAGAAAGGTTTTCAGTTGAGACGAGACTATATATTTCCCGCAGAAGCTTCTCCTCTTTTATACCAGACCATGTTTCCAGAGGCAAGGCCAGTAGAAGTGCTGTAAGAACATCATTGCTTGCTGGGTGCATCCCAGTGCAATTAATTGGGCCACAACCACAGCAACTCTTTGTTTGAGATGATGGGACCAGCACATCCACCCCTTGCTCACTGTCACCATTCACCACTGTCCCGGACACTACCGTAATAGACTTGTCACCATTTGCTTTAAAGCATTTCACACATGTTTCCCGACAGCAAAATCCATTTGATGAGCCTGACCTCCCTGCCAAAAACCCTGCCCCCTGGCAACAGACACTTGCTGCAATATCAGGCAAATTATCTTCATGACTTGAAGTTGTTATGATTCTGCAACATGACTTTTCTGAAGATAAAAAATCTGTGACATATTTATAAAGACCAGTCTCCTGTACTTGTTTCAATACCTCTTCCTGCAAAATGAGAATTTGGGCCTTTAAAAATTCAGCAGTTGTTATGAACTTTAGAAAGAATATCCTGTTCATCAAGGCATATAAAAGAAGAAAAAAAAGGTACATTTAGTTCTAAGAACCTTGACAGAGAGCCTTCCTTTCTCCTCCTGGCTTAAACTCTGACCACCATCCTCATGCCTCCGAACTTCTGCAACCCACTTGATGAACTCCGCAAAATTTGATGGAAGAGATGATAAAACAATGGAGATCACATGCTTAATATCTTTCACATCCTCCGACTTTAATAGGAGAGGAACATCATCCACCAAGTACCTTGCAATACTGACCCAGCTCTCATGTTTACAGCTCTGCCAAACAAAAAAAGAATCCTTCATCGGTATAATTGTATTAGTGATGTCACTGATGTGAGCTGGAAAGATTGCAGACATAACCAAGGTTACGTGCCACATGAAACAAGAAAAGATTATGCAAGCAAACGCACCAACTGATAAATTTAACAAACCAACCATAACGCATGTGCATGTATGAGACAACTGTAATGTAAAATACTGTAACAGGCTGTTTGGGAAGGCCCGGAACAACACTTATTAGAGGTAAATACGATTGTGTTGTGCCCTAGTTTGGTAACTTATATTTAGCCAAAAGAACTGGTTCCCACTAAATCTAATAATTTGAGCCCAAAAGCAGACCACTTGTATTCCAATGGGGAGGTGGTTTTAACTTAAACAAGTTTTTCATCTATCAAACCATAAGGCAAGAACCCTATTTCGTGACTTTTTTATCATCATGGCACAGGCCTGATTGAGCTTTTTCAATACTAGGCATAGAACGATTAATAAATGGACCAACCCAACCCATTGGCACTAATGGAACCTGCTTTAATGGGCCTGGCCGGACCATTTTTACACCTCCACTCCCACCGTAGTGGGGTCTGTGGGACATGTACACAATTTACCCCCATAAGCAAAAAGGCTCTTTTCGTGATTCAAAATGTGACTTCCAAGTCACAATGGAGCAACAACACAAGGCCCACAACAGTGTGCATGAATACTGATGAAAAACGTGCAAGAGCAATAGCGGTGCTACCAGATGGTGGGAAACAAGGTGTTAGTTTAAATGTACCATAGCAATGCATAACCAACAATGGTATAATGGTAGTGTCAGTCAAAAAGGAGTGAAAAAATCATCTTGATGTCATGTATGTCCATCTGTGATTTCCTCGTTCCCCCCCAAATATGAAGATATCCTCTTTGCCAATGAGTTCTATCTAAAGCAAGATGATGCGGAGATAGGATTTGACCCCCATACACCTTCCCCCTCCGGGGCCCAGGTATCATATACGGCCCCAAAATAAAGAGCCTTGATTACTAGGGGAAAAAAAAGGCAGTATCAAATTTCAATTTTGTTCTCTGCTTTTTCAATGTTTGACAAGAAAAAGACAGGAAACGTGACTTTCAATTGCAGCCAACCCATTCTTTTTTACCTTCAATTCTTTTTTGTTTCGGTAAGTAAATATAAGTATATTATAACAAAAGAACAGCGCCCGAACAGGGTGCAGCCCATGTAGATGGGAAATAAACTGAAGCCAAGATTAGGCTCCATCTAAACAAATCAAGTCACCCAAAAAAATGGATTGTGACTCTTTATCATGGAAATCTTCTGTTCGACAATCATTAGGATTTTTGATGACTTCAACACTCAATATCAGCAAATTCTTTTAAATGTGTAAGATCTTCTGGGAGTGCTTGAAAACTACAAGTCTACAATGCATATCAAATATTTAAAGTTACTTGCCAAAAAAATATATTAAAGGGTACCCAATTAGACTAAATTTCCTAAACAATTCATCTGATAAACAAGTCATTGTAGGGTCCTAATAATTTTTTCCATGCTAGAATGCTAAAATTTGAGTATCTCAATCTATTGGATGGCTGGCATTACTCAACTTTTTTTTTCTTTTTCTTTTTTTTTTTTCCTTCTAGATTTTGATTACTGGTGGTTGACATAGCTTGACAGAGAGTAGTCAACACATTAGATATGTTGTGAAACTAGGAGAAGTCTATATCTTGAGACGAGATGTGGGTAGTGATAATTGTTCCTGTAAACAATAGGAACTGAAAAAAACTATATTGCATTTGCCTATATCTAATTAAATCACAAAAACAGCTTCTCCAGTCACGTAGGACTAAGGCTGCGTACATTTGACCCTCTCCAAACTCCGAATTGGCAAGAGCCTCATGACTGGCTGCCCTTTTTTATTTGTCTATAGCTATATATATATATATATATATATATATATAGGCATGCCCGTTCTAGAGAAAGGGGGCATCACTAAAATAAAACTTGAAGCTGGCTCACTCTCTTTCAGCTTTTTATAGTAGTATAGAGATAAAAACTGTGCTTAATGGGTATTTGCCTTCTTTACCCTATTACATGTTTGAAGCTTTTCAAACCCTCAGCTTCACAAAAGACAAGAACTGGGCAAACTAGCTCTTGCCCTACTGCAAGCCATACCAGATCAATAATGGCCAATTCCTCTGATCAGATGATGTTAATGAGAATTTAGAAAACAGCCTTGCTTCTAAGATTTATTCACTCATTTTATAATAGTATAGAAATAAAAACTGTGCTTAATGGATTTTTGCCTTCTTTACCCTATTACATGTTTGAAGCTTTTCAAACTCTCAGATTCACAAAATACTAGAACTGGGCAAACTTGCTCTTGCCCTACTGGAAGCCACACCACAACAATGATGACCAGTTCCTCTGAACAGATTATATAAATGATAACTTAGAAAACTACTAACTTCTAAGACATATTCACTCATCTCCTCAATAATACTACAGAGTAGTTTATCACAGTACTATTGTTCTACACTGACAACCAAGAAGAGAGGAATATGTGATCTTTCGCGCACATATAAAATTGCAGGAAGACAGGATGGAAAGACACAAACAATTATAAATTCATACCGGAACTTCTATGTGCATGTTTTCAGACATAAGGTTTATGTTGTAAAACCACCCACTCAAATCATACCAGGGTATAAAGCAGTGATGGTGCTCTATGAAGCTTAGATATTAGCATGAACCTGAAAAATTACCAAACTTCAAAAGTAAATAGGAACTCATTTTTAAGATATTGAAATCAGTTTTTGTGAGACAGGAGAGCAAATGCGTAACGGTGGAAGTACAAAAATAATGCCTACCAACATAAAGATGAACAGGAAGAAAGAGCAACAGCAAAATATAAGGAGTAGCCAAATGCAATTCGTTACAGCAGAATCAACAACTGGATTAAAGCAGTAACACATGCTGCATAATATGTGTATATAAATACCTGAATGAACATAGATAAAGGACCAGATAGCAATACACTATCCAAGATGCATTTTTTTTTTTCAAGTGTTCAAGCTTATGAGGCTTGAGTACAGTTTAGTGTTTATGATGTACTTTATGAGTTCAGCAAGCAAAGCATCTGCAAGATGCATCTCCACATGTATCAAGTACCACTATACGACACATATCAGCATCAACTGTCTCAATCTTTGGTATCAAACTTTGCTAATATATAAGGATAGTTTCTACATTTCACAGTGAAGTTTGGCCAAGTCTTAAGAAAGTGTTCTGTATAATGAACTTATATTTGTGTAATCAACTATTTTTGTTTTTGCATGAATGAGTATCTTCAGCTACTACTTGTCGATCCCAGCCAACTATCTTGAACACAATTGATTACAGATTAAAAATAACCACAGCCATGGGGTGGGGAGGAACCGTGGGGGAGACCAACATATAGGAGATGAAACACCCTAGGTAGATAAATAAATTGCCTTTGGGAAATTTTTTACTTTAACTGATATAAGGAAATATTGAATATATCACAAGATGAAGCATACACAAATGCGTACACCCTTACCTATTAACACCAAATAGATAAACTGCTTATTATTCACCACAACTGAGATGAGGTACTATTAAATAATTCACTAGATGAGTACAAACTAATGCGTACCCCCTCTGAAATCCAGTAGCTTCATCAACAGTATCCATGGCTTCCCAAAGGAGTCTGAGTGGAACCCAATGAGGAGGATATTTAAAGCGTGCAACATCCAGAATCAGCGCCATATCCTTTCCAGCGTGATAACCACCAATAGGCGAAAAGTGACCAGTTCCTGTCTATAATAAAAATCAAAATGATCCTTATATTAATGACCTGAGGAACTTTGTGACAATGCCAGCAGCAATATAATAAACACATGTTGGTCCACAAAAATATTGATTATTTTTTATTATCCATTGTTTAAGGTAATATATATGGTGCATTCCATATAATAAAACTAAAACTCAAGACACATAACTGACATTGCTTTATCCCACATCCTGTTTTGCTCAATCAATCTGTCTCATACTTCCCACCAAGCTAATAGAACAATAACCCCTAATACCATCCATCCCTTCCTTCTTAGGGATTAGAGAAACAAGGAAGCATTTACTGCTTTTTCCAAAAGTGCCCTCAAAAACCATCAAAACATCCTCCTTCACTGCCTCCCAACAGTGTTTGAAAAAGGACATTGTGAACCCATCAGGACTGGTAACTTATCTCCATAACAAGAAGCCAGAGGCTCCACAATCTCACCTCCTCAAAGGGCTTTTCCAACCCTGCAATTTTCATCACCATTCAATCTAGAAAACAACCAGATTATCAATGCCAGGCCTCCAATTGCAAGATTAATAGAATTCTGGATCCGCCCCTGAGAATGAGAAAAACCATGAATACCTCTGCAAGCAACTTAATACCATTTAAACATTGCAAGTTTGCAACAGTTAGGACAATTAAGAACCACTCATCAATAGGGACTCACATAGCGCTGATTTTTTTGCCTTTGATTTGCTCTTTTCCATTAACATCAAATCAACGATCAAAAGTTTTTTTTTTTTTTCTTAAGTAGCAACAAATCAACATTCTAAAGAAATTTACTCCCGCAAATGGTCCAAAAACACAATTTTATCATGCTAACTTATGCCTGATATGACATAATGTATTGCTTTTAAATAAATAAACTATAATAACATTTTTTCGGATTTTGAGGAGAAATATATCATTCCAAATTGATAATATTTATAACGAATAATTAGTATCACAAACAATATAATATTGGCCAACAAGTGTGTACATTATATCTAGGGGCAATTACAAAAACAGTCACTTTTTTTACTGAAATTCTGAATCAGTCACACAGGGGCGAAAAGGGGAAAGAGCGAGAGGAGGCAACGCGCCGGTAAAGCGCGTCTGAGGTCCCAAGGTCAGGCTGTTCAGGTCTGGGATGGCAGAGAGGTCGGAGCAGTGTCCTGCTACAGCAACCGTTTCTCATATTTCAAATCCTCTTCGAAGGATGATCGGACGGTTGGTATAGATAGGAACATTCCCAGACCTTGCGAGACCTCGGGTGTTATATCGATGGGTTCTCTGCGGAGCAGGCGTTCCGGGTTGGGCCGTGTGGAATGGGCCTATATCAACAAAACCGGTGGATCTCAAAGTGGACAGTCAAACCGTGTTTGGGCCACATGTCTTGGGCCAGTCTCATATAAACGGAGGAACTTCAGGGAGACGGGCCACCTCAGGTATGGGAGACATCCAAAGATAGATCGTTTTAAAGTAAAGAAAACACTTGGGGCCCAATCTAGAGGTGTTCATATGGGAGGGGAGGAGCGGCCCAACCTAATAAGTCAAGCCACTTCGGGTAGTAGTCTCTTTCTGGAGCCCAGGCCGGGGCGCTACCAACGACCTGATGTTATAAAGCCTCCTTTTAACAAAGCCAAGTCAATGGCTGTTGCTCGTGGAAGAAGCTTTTGTAATGGGGAAGATCGTCTCTGAAGCAGCCTCATACGATGACAGGGAGTGGGCGAAAGGAAAATCCAAGGAAAAGAGAATCCGGCAGGGTACTCTGGCTTTTCTACAGAGGGGCAAGATTCAGATTTCAGTAGTTTGGTGGATGAAGGGAATTCCTGCAGTATTTAGAGAACAGTATTTACAAGGACATTCTTTCACTCTAATACGCTCGCAGAGAGTTCTTTTGTGGCAGGAAGTTGAGTTGGCCACCTCCTCAGGACATGCCTAATTGTCCAGTCGATCAGGAGGGAGAATTAGTTTTGCGGCAGCAGGAAATTGTTCAGGGGGGGGACCTGGTCTTGAGGCAGCAGGAAGTTGTTCAGGGGAGGGACCTGGGTGTTGGCGGCAGAAGTTTGAGTTGGCCACCACTCAAAGACATGCATTTTTGTCCAATCGATCAGGAGGGAGACTTAGTATTGCGGCAGCAGGAAACTGTTCAGGGGGGGGACCTGGTCTTGAGGCAGCAGGAAATTGATCAGGGGGGGGACCTGGTGTTGCGTCAGCAGGATTTTGATGGTCAGTTGGAAATTTGTAACCCATTGGCAGTTGTAATGCCGGCAGATTACACGAACTGCCTGTCTCAGAATGGAGAGGAGTATACAACGGATCTTTTCTGCCATCAGCAGCGATTATCTGATGGGTGGGTGTTGAGGAAATTGGGAAAGGTTAGTAAGTTGCTAGGGGTACCTTGTGTGGGTTTTGAAGAGCAACTGATGGCATTATTCAGGGATATTGTAATGAGCAATGCTAGACCCTGCTCAAGTAGTGTATCGGAAAAGGATAGGGCGGAGAAATCAGTGAAAAGGCTGCAGAGAGTCATGAAAGAGTTGTCTTGTACGGTGAATTATGGGGGAAATAAATCGGCGGGGGCCTTGGTAGAAGGCAATAATAGACTCTAACATATTTTTATGAATCTAAAGCTATTGTCTTGGAATGTGAGGGGTTTAAATGACCCGGATAAGCGAACAGTTATCAAAGGTCTAGTGAGGGAATGGAAGCCATCGGTAATCAGCCTTCAGGAAACCAAAGTGGAAAGCATCTCGAGGAGTCTTGTCCGATCCATTTGGGGCTCTAGGTGGGTCAAGTGGGTTGCTTTGAATGCTCGGGGTACTGCCGGAGGTATTTTGGTGGCATGGGATTCCAGAGTGGTTACTTGTATTGAGCACCGTGTGGGAGATTTCTCTATTTCTTGCAAATTTAGTTCGGTCCCCACTTCTTTGGTTTGGGGCTTTTGTGGCGTGTATGGGCCTGTTATTGATGGGGCTAGAAGTAGATTCTGGGAGGAGTTGCAGGCTATGCTTATCTCTTGGCCTATTCCATGGTGCCTAGGGGGGGATCTCAATGTCGTTAGAAGTCCGGATGAGAGGGTAGGAGATGGGAGGTTGACCTCGGCTATGCGGATCTTCAATGAGTTTATAAATTCCCAGAGTCTTGTGGATTTGCCTTTGGAGGGAGGAAGATTTACTTGGTTTAGAGGAGATAATCAATTAGCTAGGTCTCGATTGGACAGATTTCTTGTGTCGTCCCAATGGGAGGACCACTTCCCCGGTATCTCCCAACAGTGTCTCCCGCGGCCCTGCTCTGATCATCATCCGATTATGTTGTCTTGGGGGGCCTTCGGGTGGGCAAAAGCCCTTTTAGATTTGAGAACATGTGGCTTGAAAGTGACGGGTTTGTGGAGTTGGTGAGAAACTGGTGGGTATCTTATGACGGCTGGGTCCCCGAGTTTTTGCATGGCCCGAAAGCTAAAGCTTCTTAAGGAAGACCTCAAAAAATGGAATAGAGAGGTTTTTGGTCTTATCCATGTGAGAAAGCAGAATATCCTAAATAATCTGATGGACGGACAGGAAGGAGCAGATGGGGTCCATTTCTGAGGCCCAAAGGGTGGAGAGAGAAGGTCTAAAGGGGCAAATTGGTCAGATCCTCAAGATGGAGGAAATCTCTTGGAGGCAGAAGTCTCGGGCTGTTTGGCTTAAAGAGGGAGACCGCAACACAAAGTTCTTTCATAGGGTGGCCTCCTCTCATTATAGGACGAACAGAATTTCCTCTATTGTTATTGATGATTGTGTTCTGACAGAGGAGGAGCCAATCAGAAGGGGTATTGTGGATTTCTTCTCTCTCTTTACTCAGAGCCAAGAGGTTGGAGACCAGGTGTGGAGGATATCATTTTGAACAGTCTGAATGGGGAAGAAGCTGCTAGTTTGGAGTCCCCTTTCTTGGAGGATGAAGTGGAGAGAGCCTTAGAGGCGTGTAACGGGGATAAAGCTCCAGGCCCGGACGGGTTTTCTATGGCCTTTGTTAAAAAATGTTGGTCCGTCCTGAAGATGGATGTGATGGCAGTGTTTGAGGGCTTCCATAGAGAGGGGGGTTTTGAAAGAAGCCTCAATGCTTCTTTCATTGCCCTCATCCCTAAGAAGGAGGGCGCGGCATGCATTAAGGACTTTCGCCCCATTAGTTTGGTAAGTTGTGTTTATAAGCTCATTGCTAAGGTTCTTTCCTTAAGATTGAAGAAGGTTATGGGCAGTATTATCTCGCCTAGCCAAAACGCTTTTGTGGAGGGGAGACAAATTTTGGATGCGGCTCTCATTGCTAATGAATGTATTGACTCTAGACTTAAGCAAAAAAGGAAAGGGCTGGTCTGTAAGCTGGATATTGAGAAGGCTTTTGATCATGTTAACTGGAGATTCTTATTGGGTATGTTGGCCAGGATGGGTTTTGGGGACAGGTGGAGGAGGTGGATCCTGACGTGTATTTCCACTGTTTCTTTCTCGGTTCTCGTCAACGGATCCCCCGCAGGCTTTTTTCGATCATTTAGAGGTTTGAGACAAGGGGATCCCTTATCCCCTCTTCTCTTTGTGATTGCTATGGAGGCCTTGAGCCGTTTCATGTGTAGAGCCGAGGAGGTTGGCCTTATCAAAGGTTTTCAGGGGGGGGCATGCAGGAGTGATGGCACTGTGGTCTCACATCTTTTGTTTGCAGACGATACCATCATCTTTTGCGATCCCACAGTTCGTCAACTCCGCTTTATCCGATGCATTCTTGTGTGTTTTGAAGCAGTTTCAGGGCTAAAGATCAACTTGGCTAAGAGCTGCATTTATCCGGTTGGGGCTATACAGGGGATGGATCTTCTGGCCAGCACTTTAGGCTGCAAAGTGGGTTGCTTTCCCTCTTCTTACCTTGGTCTTCCTTTGGGAGCTAGTGCGAGATCTGTTGGGATTTGGGATCCGGTGGTGGAGAGGTTTCATAGTAAACTTTCAGGATGGAAAGGTCAGCTTCTCTCTAAAGGAGGCAGGCTCACTCTTCTGAAAAGCTCTTTGGCCAATCTTCCCACCTATTTCATGTCTTTTTCCCGATCCCGAAGACAGTGAGCAGTAGATTGGAGAAAATTCAAAGAGACTTTCTTTGGGGCCATGAGGGTGATTGCAGGAAAATTCACTTGGTCGCGTGGGATAAAATCAAGAAACCTCAGTCTCTAGGGGGTTTAGGGGTGAAAGACTTGAGAATCTTCAATACAGCTTTACTAGGGAAATGGTTATGGAAGTTTGGTGATAGTGACAAGGAGTTATGGAAGGAGATTATTGTGGCTAAGTATGGGAGAGAGTCTGGGGGCTGGTGTTCGGGCAGCGTTGAAGGGCCGATGGGTTGTGGGCTTTGGGGTTACATCAGAAAAGATTGGAGTCCTTTTAAGGATAGATGTAGGTTTGTCATTGGGAAGGGGGACAGGGTGAATTTTTGGGATGATTTGTGGAATGGGGATACATCTCTGAAGATGAAATTTCCAAGGCTTTACAGTTTGGCTACAAACAAGTCGGCTCGGGTTAGTGAGTATGTTGTTTGCACTGGGAATAGGCTTGTTTGGTCTCCTTTTAGAAGAGATTTTTTTGATTGGGAGCTTGAGGACGTGGGTGCTTTTCTTAGCCATATCTACAATTTCCGGGTAGTGGAAGGAAGAGAAGATAAATGGTTATGGAGGCCGGAGAAGCCTTTTTTCTCGGTGAGCTCCTTTTACAAGAGTTTGTTCCCTTCTGAAAACACTCTCTTTCCTTGGAAGCTCACATGGCATTCTAAGGCCCCTCCCAAAGCCTCCTTCTTCGCTTGGGAAGCTTCTTGGAAGGCCATTTTAACCGCGGATAATATGATGAGGAGGGGTTTTTTGATGGCTAGTAGATGTTACTTTTGCAGAGATTGATGAAGAAAAAGTGGATCACATCCTCATCCACTGTTATGTTCCTTGGAGCTGTTGGAACCTCGTTCTCACCATTTTTGGAGTCACGTGGGTCATGCCTCATTCTGTCAAAGACCTTCTTTTAGCTTGGGAAGGGTGCATCCTTCCTAAAGAAATTAAAAGAATCTGGAGATTAACCCCTATCTGTCTTTTGTGGTGTCTATGGAAAGAGAGAAACAATCGCGTCTTTGAGGATCGGGATCTTTCTACTCCATTCCTTAAAGATACTTTTTTGCGTTTGCTATTTTTTTGGGCCAAAGAGGCTTTTCCTGTAAATGTTACTTCTTTTGTTGACTTTTTAGGTTCTTTAAGGCCGATGTAATCCTTCTTGGGTTTGTTGCCCTTTTGCCCTTTTAGGGCTTCTAATATATATAATATACTCTTTACTTATCAAAAAAAAAAAAAAAATTCTGAATCAGTCAGTGTCAGATGAAGAATTACAAAAATGTCATCGTAAAGAACAAACATTAACATCAACTTTAGCTACTTTAAACTTTTTCTTCCATAATTTCCCTTTAATCGATTTGCAAAAAGACCATTTTGCTATCATTCTCATCTATTCCTTCTTCAAACCCTAGATTATATATATATAGATCCGTATGTGTGTGTAGAGTATATATATGTGTGTATAGTGTGCATGTGTATATATTGCATATTTAAATATGTGTGTATACATATTCAATTAAATTTTATCAATTTGCAACTAAATATGAATCAAAAAAGAGCAAAAGATGAAAGAATTGTTACAAATCACAATCTCATATCTTTGAAACACTATAAAAAATGATCGTATAAAATGGTGCTTGAGATATACGCAATGGAGAAAAGGGTCGATTCTCACTCCTCTCTTTCTCAATGTTCTCTTTCTTCTTTCTTCTTTGGATTATTTATTATACTATTTCTGTATAGACAGAAAAATATCAACAATCATGACCCCGCCAAATTCGTAACTCACTTTCTCAAACGGTGAGGGTGCAACCCTCACAACGTTAAAGTGCAACTCTTTAAAACATAAAGTGCAACTTGCATAACATTGTGCACCAATTCAATTTGAAGTTATCTTCTAAATCTGGTACAACCTTCACAACGTTAAGGTGCAACTCTCTAATACGTCGAGTGCAACTTACACAACGTTAGTGCAACTCACATAACATTGTGAACTAATTAATTTGATGTTATTCTTCTAAACCAAGTACAACCTTCACAAATATCATAAACATTCAATATTTGTATCTAGTTTTAGCTTAATCGTATATCGATTTAAGTTTTTCCATAAACAAACAATATATATATATAATCAACATCAATGCCCATTCATCTCTCAAGTATATTACAAATCCAAACTCTAACAATTTGACAATGTTCCTGTCTAGTTTTAGCTCAACCGTGTATGTTTAGGTTTTTTTTCAATCCAATCCTTAATAAATTTAAAATCGCAGAATGAATTAGTAAAGGACGAAGAAAAATCATCAAGTTTGGATGTGAATTAGATCCTCAAAATTCTTGATCCTTGAAGGTTGATTGTTGAGGTCTTCTTCAATGGTGAGATCACACAAAAACTCCATCACAGTGCGATAATGGTAGAAATTAACGTTGGGGCTCATTGGGTTTGTGTGAGATAATGAGAGATTAAGATTTGTGAAAAATAAAGAAGGAATGTTAATTTTGTCTTTTAATGAAGGGTATTTCTTTCACACAATATATGAAAGAGATAAAGTTGATGCTTTCCTAATTTTTATGATGTCTTCTCAATTTAACTCATAAAGATAGATTTTTATCGAAATTAAAGCCTGACACTGATTGACTTCTAATATCAAAAAAAATTAGTGACTAAATTGTAATTGCCCCTTATATCTACCATCACAAAAAGAGCAAGCAGCATACCTTCACCAGCTGAAGCAGAAATACCATTGCCGCTCCAATTACCATTTCAGACAACACTTTTAAGTCATCTAAACTCACAATGTTGTACTTAAGGACTTAAGTCATCTAAACTCAGAATCAAGCAGGATCAAGATCACAAATTCTTTCTTATTTCCTTTGATAACGGAGATAAGAATTGAGAAATGTCAAGTGGGATAAGTTCACATATATCAACATAATCTCTCACTAAAAAGATGCAGAAAATAAAATATTACATCAAACAATAGAACAAAATATTTCCATCTACAAGCATTAAAAAACCGAATAGAGAAGTAGATAGGGATATAAAAATAATCAAATAAATTTACCTGTTTCAAAGTCCTCTATGATATGATGAGATCACATGACAATCATCAGAAGTGGAACACGCCATGACATACTTACGGAAATCATCAATGCTGCTCTGATTTGTGCGAAAAGCTCTCACTTTTGCTCCAGCACAGTGAGCCAAACATATGACCTTCCCAAATGAGATGCCTTTGGCTTTAACCTTTTCCAAGGGCTCGCAGCAGTCCAGCATAGATTCATCAAACCATCTCCAAGGACCTGTAAGAAAAAGTGACAACCACATGATACATGCATTTAAATATTAAA